>JAQZBX010005116.1:0-57528 GCA_029593785.1 Cabassous unicinctus | reverse complement strand
AGATATAGACATAAATAGATATATAGACATAAATACAAACATAGATATAGATATGCATATAGATGTAGATATACATATAGATATAGGTATACGTATAGATAGATATAGGCATAGATATGATATAGATAAATAGAGATAGAGATATAGACATAAATAGATACAGATATAGATATACATATACATATATAGATATAATTAGATATAGATATAGAGATAGAGACAGAGATAGAGATATAGACATAAATAGATATAGATGATATAGATACAGATATATAAATATGATATATAGACATAAATAGATATGGATATAGATATAGATACATAGATATAGATATAGACATAGATATAGACATAAATAGACATAGCTATAGATATAGATATGGATATGATATAGATATAGACATAAATAGATATAAATATCTAGAATTATCTAAAGATCTAGAGACAGATACATATCCAAACTTTGCTTAAATACTGGTAATGGAAAAAATGACTTCATTAAAGGTGTACCAGACAACGGAAACAGCCTGTGGTAAGCCTGAGCAGCCTAGAAAGCATGGTGTGATGGGCATAAGGAATGAAGGAAGATTTATTACAGGCGGCAAGGTCGTTGAAGGTCATTGAAGTGACTCCTGTGCCAGGGTAATGAATGTGGACTTTATTTTCACTTACAAGGAGCACTTGAGGATTTTTAAGCAAGAGGGTGACTTGAAAGGATTCACGTTAGAATGCAGGTTTGACCTTTCTGAGGCGCCCAGAGAACTATCTAAGGAAAGGTCATGAAGTAACAGTCAAGAGAAAGTCTTTGAAAAGAAGGGAGGGGAGGGTGAGGCCCACTAGTCACAAGTCTGCTGCAATAGTTCAGACCAGAGACAGGGAGGTGCTTGTAGTTCAGTCAGGGAGTGCCAGGATGGAGGGAGCAGGCCAAGACGCTGGGGAGGGGAGCTGGTGGCAACTGAGCAAAAAAGTAGAGGGACTTTTGTGTTAAATTAAAAAACGCTGTAAAAGTTAATCTGAACAGATTGTATAATATGTATAAATACCAATGATGAAAGTTTCCTTAAACTATTAATGTATTTTGAAGCTGCCCAAATGATTGGTCTTCTTTCTTTCCTTCTTTTCATCCCTCTCTCTTTCTTCTCCTTCTCTTCCTGGTTTGTTTTTCAAGTATTTTAATTTTCAGGAACACTTTTAGATTCCAAGGGTGATTTCCCCTTAATTCCACTAGGTGGAAGCAAAGTATATACTTCTATTTTATTTTTTCCTATAATCATTTGCAACATTTTGTTTTGAATAAAAACACGGGGTTGTATGAAATATATGTTAGGAAATTACAAAAGTGGCATATATCCATTATATATTGTTGGGAAAATATAGAAAATCTAAAGAAGAAACTAAAATTACACTGTAATAATCCTTATACTACATCCACAGCTAACCACTCTTATCCTATTCAATTTCTTTTAAATGCATGCATAGATATGTTCTGTGCTTCATTTGGATCATTCTGAAAACACAGCTCAGTTCTTACCATTGTGTCATAAACAGTTCTCCAATCTTTAAATTGTAATTGAAATTGAAAATGGAAATTGTTGCATATTATATATAACTATATCTATACTCATAGATATAGAGCAGACTATTATAAATAAGATAACATAAGAATCCATGTACATAAACATTTGCTCACATCTCTGGTCATTCCTACGATGTGTTCACAGAAGTGAGACGCTGGTCAAATGGTATGAACACTTTTAAGACTCTTGGTATAAATTATATAGTAGTTTAAAAAATGGATCCACCATTTTCATGCTCGTCATAGCTGAATATGAGTAGGGCATTCGTTTTCATGTTAAAGATTTTAATCATTTGTGCTTACATATTGAAATATCTTCAGCATTAATTTTACTCAATGATTTGCATTTCTAAAGATGTAATGATAAGTCAGTTTGATCATATTCCTGGATGGAAGCTGATATACCAAATCAAACTGATTTTCCTTGCTCAGTCGCAAATTCATCAACTGTAATCAATTTGAGCAATAAAAAAAAATTTTTTTAAAGCAAAATTCAGCAGAGGGCGCTCTAGAATTGAAATGAAGGCACACGCACACACACAAAAGGTGCTTTTCTTTCTTACCACTATTTCTTTCTAAGCAATGACTGATTTTGACATAAATATTCTGTAAGGAAGTTGTTACACATGGGAACCAAATGCTCAGAATGAAGGAAAAGCAATGCCCAGGGGCTTCGCAGGAATCTGTGTGAGTCTAGAAAGATGATTACCGTGTTACACTTACGTTCAAAGTTTAACACTCTGCTGTGCTGAATTTATATTTCCCAGTTGACTGCGGAATTTCAATACTTTCCTCATGAGGAACCCATGGACGTAATGAGTCGAGGTTCTCATTTCTCCTCAGTCCTCCTCCACTACAGGTTTGATCTCCCTTGTTAGGCATTGCCTTCTCCAGTCACAACCCCAAGGTTTGCAATTATGCCACGTAGCATATCTGAGAGGTGTCGTTAAGATATATATTGCTTCTCTGTATATATGTTTTCACACAGGTATTAAGATCTGCATTTTTCCTCCTTAAAGGTGTGGCCGGATCTAATAAAATGGGTCAAAACATCAGGGATCCAGGACAGACAAAGGATGCTACTTATTGTGTTGTTTGGTGCTTGAAATTAAATTTGTTGTAAGCTTGGCACAGCTCTGAGAGGATGGAAATATCCTAGAAAGAAGTCACAAGACAAGGGCCCGAGTAATGGCAAAAAGGAAACTTCCTCTTCTTTGCCAGGAGCTAAATCGTATGACTCATGGGAATGCAGACATTTAGGACGAGATTTCCCAGTGAGGGTACCTTGTCACCCTGGAGGTTATTCTGCCCAAGGAGGGTGGCACTCCCTTTGCCACAGGATTTAGAAGAGCTTCTGGACATGAGCTGGATTCAGGTTCTCTGTATTTCTTCCTGTTGAATTGCTGGGAGTCACATATCATAGCGATTTAAAGAATTAGTGGCCCCAAATAGAATTTGCTGGGCTTTTCACTGTCTGCTTCTTTTTCATTTTATTTTTTTTTAATTTGAACTTTGTTAATGAAAAATAAACCAAGACAACTATAAGCAGTGGAGATGCTCTTTCAAATACTATGGGTGATAATTTAAAATTACCTTGTGCATGTTAATAAAAATAATAATATTGCTTAGGGACAACCTAGAGCATTTTATGTCTGCTAGCAGGCATCCTAGGATTTGTATGCAAAAAAGCTTGTATGTTATCATGAAACAAACCACAATAAGTCCTGAGAAGCAAGGGTGGAGCCAATATACTGGTAACCATCGCCCTGCTACCTCTGCCTTATGGAAGGTTGTTTGCTGAAGTTATGAAATTTACTGATGGCCAGTCAATGTGGCCTGGCAGAGATGAGTGGCTCCTGACCCACCTCCATTTGCTCATCTTCCTGGGGGCCTGTTTCTCAGGGCTCCTTTCGGTGAAGGTGGCCAGTGGCTGGAGTTCCAGCTAAAGGAAAGTTAGGAGAAGACACAAAAGCCATGTCCAGGTCTGGTGCACATATACCTCCACTCTCATTCCTTTTGCTTAGAGTAAACTATGGTACTACCAGCTCCAGGCATCTTTCTTTTATGTTTGACTCAACATAAGACTGTTGCTAAAGGCAGGGAGAGGAGCAGAGAAAATTTCAATTTAGGATGAGAATGGATAAATTGTGATTACATTAGTATCAGAAGAGAACTCTGTATTTTGTAAGTAAGGTTAAATTTGAAAAAATATTATCTATTTTAGCCTCCTTGGACTTCTGGAAGAATTGACCACAAACTTGGTGGTTTAAGACAACAGAAAATGTTTCTCTCACAGTCTGGAGGCTGGAGGACTGAAATCAATATCACTGAGCAAAATCAAGACTCTTGTCCAGCTTCGGTGGCTCTGAGCAATACTGGGCATGCGCCCACATCAGTCCATCTTTGCTTCCATCTTCACATGGCCTTCTCCTCTTCTCTATGAGAACTCTTGTCATTGGATTTATAGTCTACCATTAGGGTCCTCCTGGATAAGGGAAGATGATCTCATCTCAAGATCCTTTATTCAATTACATCTGCAAAGATTCTTTTTTCTAAATAAGGTCACAATCAGAGGTGTAGACATATTTTCTTGGCCACCATTCACCATTCAACCCATTGAATATAAGATGTTTGTTTAAATTTCTAAAAAATGACACTATATCATTTAAAATATTCCCTTCACTCTATTTAAAATTTTTGTATACATGATAGCTTTTATCTTCATTATGGACTATATAACATTCTCTATCTATGAATTTGTATGTTGGTAAAAAATGTCTGATTGTTATTTGAAGAACACGTTCAAGATCATTATCAGGAAGTTGAGGTGAAAATAAAAATTGTGTGGTTACATTTTTATCCATCACATTTTCATAAGCCTCTAGAGATAAAAGTTTCTCTGGTCATTAAACCTTGGCATGTGGTTTCATCTTGGAGTACAAAAGGATAAAATGCTCTTCCAACATGTATTGTAGGATACCGAAGACTCAAAAAGTATCAGTTAATGTAGAATGAACAAAATTGCATCTAAACAATGAGAACTGAACCTCAATGGAATGCTTTTTCAATAGAATGCCAATGACTGCATGCTCCATTAATGTCCATATCTAATTAACTTAAATTTCTAGTCACTAGAATTTCTAGTCACCTAATTACATCATTCCCTCTGAAGGACTTTCTGTCTAATTTGTGTTCTGATCAAGCTCTTATCTCCCTCTGCTTGGGAGGCCAAAATAGATTTTTTTGACTTTGTAGATAGAAACTCATCCTATTCTTTATGCCTTCCTGTCTATATCTGTACCTTAGAATTGGATGAACTAAACTAAAGCACAATGTGGGCTTATTATTTCTATGGTCTTTTGGGGACATATTTGCTCTATTTCTTCATTTCCCACACTCTTCAGGCTACTAAACCTTGGTCTTCTGCTTCTACCTCTGCACTAGTGTTTTCTCTTAGTATCGCCAGTGGCCATCTTACACACACATGTACCCTTAGACACAAACGCACGTGCCTTTAGGTTCCTTGAAGTTAGCGACCATGTTAAATAACATTGTTCATCTCCCCAATGATTCCTAATGCACTGTGACTTATGGTGATCCTTCTATAAGTATTTGCTGACTTTAAGTCATTTGGGTTGAATTGAATGAACGACTTAATGGTTTTCTGTTCTGTCTCACATTCTATTATTCTCCTCTGGAAATTGGGTCTAGGTTTCAGAGCATTTGAAATTCACTGTTAATCTTGTTCTTTATTCTGTCCACTTATTCCACAATAGGCTGAATTCTGTCATGCATGTTCTAACTTATGTGAGTCATGCATTTTTTTTTTATTGATTTCTTTCTTTGGATTTTGACTCCTTATAGTTTCTAAAAAGTTACAGTAAATATATTGCCTTTTTTTTTTTGAGTTAAACTGAGTAGTGAAAGGGAGGAAATCTTTTGTGTGTTTTTTTTATAGTCTTGGTGATTTATTATGATTATTTGAGCAAATGTGCATCCAGGAGCATGATGTGTGACACGTGACCAATTTTCTCTATTTACTGGCATGTTCACAGAGTCTCTATAACTTAAGAATGCCCAGGTCTTCAAGAGCAGTTCTTAACATGTTAGCATGCAACAGAATCACCTGGAAAGTTTATTTAAACACTTATAGCTGTGTCCCACCCCAAGAGTTTCTCACTCAGGTGGTCTAGGGTAGGGCCCGAGAATTTGCCTTTTTAACAGTATCTTTAATTGTCTTTTAAAGAGCAGACATTTTAAATTTGGATAAAATCAAGTGTATCAACTTATTCTCTTATGGATCTTATTTTTGGTGTCACATCTAGGAAATCTTTGTCTAAGCTAGGGTCACAAAGATATTTCTTCTAAGTTTTCTTGATGTTTTGTAGTTTTAGGTTTCAAATTTAAGCCTGTTATCCATTTTGAGTTGATTTTTCTATGGAACAAGGTATGGCTCAAAGTTTTGTTGTTATTTGTTTGCACATGGATATCAAATCATTCCAGCATGATGTATTGAAAAGACTATTCCTTCTCCACTGCATTATCTTTGCAGTTGTCTTTGTCAGAAATCAATCAATGATACATGTATGAGTGTATTTCTGTGCCCTATGCTGTGCCATTGATCTACCTGTCCATCATCAGTCCAATCCACCCTGGATTTATTATATGCTTTATAATAATTCTTTAAATTGAATAGTGTGATTCCTGTGAATTGATTCTTCTTTTTCAAGTTGTTTTGGCTATTTTCAATTATTTGCATTTCCACACAAATTTTAGAATGAGCTTATCATAATCTACTAAAAATAAAATCCCAAACCAACAGTCCCTGATTAAATTTGGAAAGAGATTACATTGATTCTATAGATCAGTTAGATCACTTTGGAGGGAATTCATAACTTAACAACATTCCAGCCCATCAACATGACAAATTTCCATTAATTTCTATCAACTTTAATTTTAGCATTCTGTGTTGTTTTCAATGTATAGGGATTTCATATCTTTTATAAAATTTATCCCTAAATATTTATGTTTTTCAATGCTATTGTAAATTTTTTTTTTAAAATTTCTGATTGTTAGTTGCTAGTTTATAGAAGTGCAATATATTTTTGTGTATTATATCCCACAATATCTTTCAAGTCACTTGTTGGATCTACTAGTGCTTTTGTGGAATCCATCACTCTTTTTTTTAGCTATACGGTCATGTGGTCTATGAATAAAGACTGTTTTACTTTTTTCTTTCCAATATGAGTGGTTTTCATTTGTTTTTCTTGCCTTAATGCACTGGATGGGACCTCCAGTACAATGCTGAATAGAAGTGTTGAGAATGGACATGCCTGTCTTGTTCCTGACCTTAGGGAGAAAACACCTAGTCTGTCAACATTAAGTATGAATTTAATGCAGGGTGTTTTGTATTTGCCATTTACTAGGTTGTGGAAGTTGCTTTCTATTCCCTAGTTTGCTGAAAGTTATTAGGAAATGTTGGATTTTTTAGATGGCTTTCTGCATGTCTTGAAATGATCCTATAGTTTTTCTTTTATAGTTTGTAAATATGTTGAATTATATTGATGGATTTTTGAATTTTAACCCAATTTCAATTTACTGGGATGAATGTCACTTAGTTATAATGTATTATACTTTTATATATTCATGGAATCAATTTGCTTAAATTTTGTTTGGAATTATTGAATCTATGCTCATCATGGATATTTGTCTGTAATTTTCTTTCCTTGTAATGTCTTTTTCTGGTTTTAATATCAATGCAATATTAGCCTCATAGAGTGAGTTGGGAAGATTTTGTATAGAATTATTATTAGTTCTCCCATAAAAGTTTGGTAGAATTTACCAGTAAAGCCATCTGGGCCTAGATTTTTCTTTTGGAAAAAGACTTTATCTACAAATGCAATGATTAAAATATATGTAGGCCTTTTCAGGCTGTTTTTTCTATAAGTTAAGTTTTGAAGTTTGTGTCTTTCAAGAAATTTGTCCATTTCATCTAAGATGCCCAGTTTATTAGCATATTTTTTTCAACATATTCCCTTGTCATCCTTTAAAAATCTGTAGTGATGTCACTTTTCTCATACTTGATATTGGTAATTTTTGTCATTTATATTTATTTCGTATAGTTTTATCAATTTTTTTTTTTAACTTCCCTAAGAGCCATCTTTGGTTTCATTGATTTTCTCTGTTGTTTTTCTGGATTCTATTTTATCGATTTCCAATCTGGTCTTTATTATTTCCTCTCTTTGTCTTACTTTGAGTTTTATTTTGTCTTCTTTTTCTATTTTTTAAAGGTAGAATTCAAAATCAATGATTTGATACTTTTTTTCTCCTCTAAATTTCCATGTAAGTCCTGCTTTAATGCCATTGCACAAATTTTGATATATTTTGGTTTCATTTTCACTCAATTCAAGGTACTTTATTTTTCAGAGCAGTTGTAGGTTTATAGAAAAATTATGAATAAAATCCAGAATTCCCATATACACACCCCCAAATATACACACAGTTTTCCATGTTGTTAACACATTGCATTAGTGTGGCACATTTGTTACATTTGATGAATCAATATTACTAATTGTTTTAGTTTGCTAGGCTTCTGAAATGCAAAATCTTAGATATGAGTTGGCTTTTATGATGGGGATTTATTTGCTTGCAAGCTTACAGATCAGAGGCTGTGAAAATATCCAAATCAAGGCATCATCGGGTGAAGCTTTCTCCCTGAAGACTAGCTACTGGTGATCCTAGACTCCTTTGACACATGGCAAGGCACATGGTGGCATCTGCTGGTCTCTCCCTTCTCCTCCAGGTTTTGTTGCTTTCAGCTTCTGGCTTTTGTCACTTTCTCTCCACTTCTGTGATCTTCTCTCTCTCTCTCTCTCTCTCTGTCTCTCCATAGCCATCCCGTTTATAAAGGACTCCAGTAGGAGAAGCCATGCATTAAATGAAGTAACCTAATCAAAAGTCCCACCCACAATAAGTTCACAGCCACAGGAATGGACCAGCTTTAAGAACATGATTTTCTGTGGTACATTCAGTCTCAAATTGCCATATTAACTAAAGTCCTTAGTTTACATTAGAGTTCACTCTTTGTGTTGTATGGTTCTATGGGCTTTACATTTTTTCATTGTGTGACTATATATACAACATAAACTTTCCCATTCTAACCACTTTCCAATATAAAATTCAGTGGTCTTAATTACATTCACAATTTTGTGCTACCATCACCAACACCCATTTCCAAAACTTTTCCATCACCCCAAAAATAAACTCTGTACCCAAAAAGCATTAACTTCCCATTCCCCCTCACCTCATCTCCCCCCTCTGATGACTTGTATTCTGCTTTACATATTCTAGTTATTTCCTATAAATGAGATCATACAATATTTTTTCTTTGTGTCTGACTTAGATGTATTCAAATTTCATCCAAACCATGTTGTAGCATGTATCAGAACCTCATACTTTCTATGGCTAAGTAATATTCTATTGTCTGTGTATACTACATTTTGTTTATCCATTCACCTGTTGATGGCCACTTGGGTTGCTTCCACCTTTTGACTCTTGTGAATGACACTGTTTTGAATATTGATGTACAAATATCTGTTCAAATCACTGCTTTCAATTCTTCTGTGTATATACTAGAAGCAGATTACTGGGTCATATGGTAGCTCTAAGTTCAACTCTCAATCCATGTTCCTGTGAGTGTGAACCTATTTGTAAATAGTCTCTGAATACGTTAAGATGAGTCAGGGTGTGGACTCACTTGCAAAGAGGATCCTGAAGATCTTATTTAGATGAGACCAAATCGAATAGGGTGGGCCTTAATCTATGTGACTGGAATCCTAATAAGAAAAGGAATTTGGACATGGAGGTGGAATCCAGAAACCAGAAGAAGCCAGAAGTCAGAGAAAATCAGGGGCACAGACACAAGGAGAGAGTGAGAGGTTGCCATGTGATGGAGGATTGCAGAAAGCCATTACCAGAATACTGTAGACTTTGGAGAAAGCATGACCTTTCCAGTGCCTTGATTTTGGACTTCTGGCCTCCAAAACCCCCATTGTTTAAGCCAACCCATTGTTTGGTATTTGTCATGGCAGTCTTGGAAAACTAAGGCAATACTCAGAAAATAAAAATTTAAACCAGATCTGTCAGAGTCTGGATTGCTGAACTTTTCTGCAGTTTGATCTGAGGACCACTGCATTCTTGCTAAAACATGCTCCTGGGCCTACCACCCCATCCCATACTGGCTTGAAAGTGAGAAGCCGTTACATTAAAAAAGCACTGGAGAGCCATTTTGACATACACTGACATACACTGAAGTTTGAAAACCAGTAATGTTCCCTTTCCGTTATAACCAGGAAGTCACAGACTGAAAAGGTGAGTGAGTCAAAAATGAAGTGCTGGAAACTGGAACAAACTGGATTTCAACTTAGACATTTTTAAAACACTGAGTGGGTGAAAGAAAACACATGCATGGGACAGATTTGTGACTGAGTCATTATACTGTTTTCCCTAGCAGGAAGCCCTTTACCAGCAGTGAGATCTGACCTATCACCCTGTCTTTATTAGCATCAGAGTTTAAGCAGTTAAGTAGATCCTACGTGGATAAGAAGGTGAACCAAAGGTCATTAATAGTCCCACATGGCCACTACCTGAAGATCAGTATTGAGCAGAGTTTGAATAAGTATGTAAAGTGTCTAATGTGGTTGTGTCGCTCTCAAACTATGGTGTGATGACAACAAATGACTAGGGCATGAATAAGAAATTAGAAAGAAGAATGCAGCATCCAGTTTTTGCAGTAAAGATGTCCATCAAGTCATATCAAGTTATAGAGAAAAAACTGCAGCTGAGGCAAAGGTGCTTAGTTCTTAGTTTTACCTATCCAAATCAGGTCATGTAATTCCAGAGAGATCACAATAAGAACTGGATAAGGAGGAAATTTGAAAGAGTTTCTGTGGTTACACAATGTGTTGGGTTGTGAAATTATAACCTGGCTGAAAGGCATGAGTCTAGTTCCCTTTGGTAGCACAGAGGGAGCCAGTGATAAAAAAAGGGCACATTTGTCTACAGCTTGGGAAGAATCACACCGAGAATGAGAAGCCTCCTTGTCCCATGTCCCAGCCCGAAATCTTTGCTGTAAATCACCCTTCAAACCCAGGAGCCTCAGCCCATATAAAATGGCAAGTCCTTTAGTTTACAACTCCTAAGAAGTATAAAAATAGAGAGCTGATAGTTCTTCACACTGATGGCATTGTCTCTTTTGTCTTAGCTTTAGGAATACAGTTCATACTCATTGGGCTAAACAGTCCCTTATGCTATTTGAAATGATCTCACCTATTGGAGAATCTGGAAAATTAGAATTATGATTTCAGTTTAAGTTGAGTAATTGATATTAAGTTTGTGATGATCAGTTTGAGATATTTAAGAGAATTTGATCCAATTCATTAACATGATTTTTTGTGGGATTTATCCAGTTGTCTTGGAATTATACATAAGGCTGAGGCTGAAGGCACTAGGTATCTAGTGGGTACAATCAGCCACTTTCCCTGAGCTATTATTGATAGATGCCAATTCAGAACTTCATTCCTGACTTCTGGACAACTTACCGTGAGGACTCTGGCCTGGGGAGTTACCCTGAGTGAAAAGTAGGCTATTCTTGTTCCTGCCCATGTAGTAGTGAGTAGCAAAAGAATTTTTCTTCTCCCTGTAACCAAGTTAGAACTAAGAGAATCATTTTTAAATGCGGGAGTATCCTTCAAGAAGCAGAGATTGACATCTCTTTCCTCAGATGGGTGTTTGATGTGCTGTAGTTATAGGTGCACTCTGATGCCAAGACTTGGAGTAACATGTGATGATAGAAGTCTTGGAAGAGCTTGACATGTGGCCTCTGAAGCTTGGGGACATATATTTAAACCCAAAGACTGCTGCCAACGTATTTTCTAGAGACTGCTGAAGGCTGCATAGAGATTGCATAGCCTGTGGTAAGAGAGCTTATGTGCCTGGTAAGAAGATAGGGGTAGCACCTCCCTCCCCCACATTGAAGTTCTACAAAACCATTAGAGAATGTAGAATAAAATCTCAGAAGATTAGCTTTGTACAACTGAATATACAAATGGGATACCCAAGTAGGAAAATGATTTGGGGTAGGTGTGCCTCTGGCCAGGTCAAAAGAGATATAGCTGCCTCTCCTGGGAGCATCCTAGAAATGTTGGGGCCAGGGTGAAATGGAAGACTACCCCAATACCATGCATTCCAGAAGGTTCCTGCATTAAGTGGAACCAGACAAAGCCAGAATAGGGCTAGGGACTCCTCCACATCACCATTATATGTGCAGTTATTTGAGGCCAGAACTGCCTCCTCAATCCCTCCTTCTAGCTCCCAATGTTGGAGGAACAAACATGTGTGGGAGAGGGAGCCCACTTCAGTGCAAATCAGGCCTCTGCTGACCCATCAGATGCCACAGCTAAAGGCTGGGAGGAGAAGAGCCTGGAATGGAAGATGAGGTTTATGTCTTAGAAATGAACAGGACTAGGTGTTAAACCATTCAAAAAGACAGTTCTAAAAATCAAATATGACAGGAAACTCATGGAATCTGGTCAAGATATTATTGATGGACTATCTGCCCAGTAAGAAAGTGGAATTTGACAAAGTATATTTGAAAGTGGTTATCAAAACAAAAATTAAGAGTTTCCGGTTTGTAATCCAAAGAATGATACACCTCAATAAATCTGTAAATTAAGAAATTTGGTTTACTTTATTTTTATATTTGATTTTTTTTAGATTTACAAATTTAATTTATGTGCTCAGAAAAGTTAGTCTGTAAATCAGATGCACCTGGCATTTAGTGACTGAGAGACTCAGAAATATTAAATTTGCCCACAAAGCATTCTTTTGAATAAAAATTTTAATGGAAGGATAGCACACAAATATATTTAAAAAAATAATAGGGGGAAGCAGCTGTGGCTCAATTGGTTGGGCTCCTGCTTACCATATGGGAGGCCCTGGGTTCGATTCCCGGGGCCTCCTGGTGAAGGTAAGCCGGCCCGTGTGGCATGGCAAGCTGACGGCCCACGCGGCATGGCGAGCTGCCGCAGCAAAATGACACAACAAAGGGAGACAAGCAGACACAGAAAAACACAAAGCAAATGGACACAGTGAGCACAAGCAGCAAGGGATAAATAAATAAATAAAAATAAATCTTAAAAAAAAAATAATAGGGTGGGTTGGGAAAAAATACACTAAATGTAAGATATGGGCTATAGTCAGTAGTAATATTTTGATGATGCTCTTGTATAGTTTGTAACAAATGTTTCACAACAATGCAAAGTGTTGGTAGAGGGGTGATATATGGGACCCCTGCATGATGTTAAGCATATTTACTTGTAATTCAAGTGGTTGAGCACCTGCTTACCATGTATGAAGTCCTGGATTTGATACCCACTACCTCTTAAAAACAAATAAACAAAAAGCCAACTCTCATTGGGGGTGGATGTAGCTTAGTGGTTGAGCACCTGTTCCCACGCACGAGGTCTTAGGTTTGATCCCTGTTAAAAAAAAAATTATAAAAAAAAAATTATATAGTGACCTATGAATTATCACAAAATTAATTCAACTGGGTAGCCTCCACTCAAGTGAAGAAATAAACCTTAGCAGCACACAAGTAGCTCCTGCCATGCCCCTTTTCTGTTCTTACAAAATGTAGCAACTATTTTGACTTTAACACCATAAATTAGTTGGGCTTGTTTTTGAACATCATATACACTGAAATATTTACATGTTTTTAAAAAAATTTCTATTGTTTTGCACAATGTTTTGTTTGAAGAATTCATCAATGTTTTTTGTTCCTTGTCATATTTTGGTGAATTCTATGTTAAGAGTATATAAGCATTCATTTATCCACTCTACTATTGATGGACTTTTAGGTTGTTTTCAGTTTATGAGTATTACAAATAATGCTACTGTGAACTTTTTTGTACATGTTTTTGATACATGTGTACATTTCTATAGGATATATTCCTAGAAGTGGAGTTGCTGCATCATAGGGTATGGCTGAACAGTTTTCCTAAGTGGTTGCACTAATTTTTCCACCTACTACAGAGGATAAGAATAGTAGTTGATCTATGTCTTTGCTAATATGTAACATTGATGCTGTCAAAGAGATAGCTTAAAATTCTTTTGTTCAGTTTTTCTGGTTCTTTTTAGTGAGAAGTTTGGTATGAAACAAACTGGTCTACAATTGCTTGGTCAAACTACCTTCCATGTAGTTTTAACATTTTAAGAAACTTTAATTAAAGATATTTGTAGTGAAGGTTAATTGTTTAGGGGAAGTTACTTTTGTAAATATCTAAATTAATCAGAAAAGCAAATTATTGCTATTTTAATACAATTATCAGTTTTATGAATAGAATAAGATTTTTAAAGTTTATCTTAATGGCTTGTGAGAAAACTAAGTTTTGATGATTGTCTTTATAACGAAATGAATTTTAAATTCAGCACAAGCACTTCTAAGAGTCTTTTTAGGACAGAAATTCCTTCTCTGCCTTCCCACACTTTAAAACAACTCACTTACTCACTTGATAGGCACATTATCAATTATTCTATCTATCATCTATCTATTGTTTTTCTCTCTCACTATCTATCAACTATCTGTTTATGTATCTATGTATCTATCTATCTCTATCATCATTTATCTATTATCTCAATATCAATCTCTATCTATCTATCTATCCATCTATCTATCTATCTATCTATATTTTTAACTGATCATCATCTCTCTGTCCATATTTGTCTCCATCTACAGAGATTCTGATTCCTGAGACTTTATACTGTAACAAGAGCCAAATGCACATATGCATGATTCTTTCAAATATATATAATCTTTTCATTGCTAAGAAAAAGAAAGAAAATACTAACGTGAATTGCAAGAATTCCGTGTTTTGATTTTCTGAGAGTTCCTGAGTGATCCAATTGGATTGGTTTTCAAGGCAGTTCAATAATGGATTCTTAGGCTTCCTAAGGAATTCTTTATCAGGTGAGGGGCGGGGTGAAGAAAAGTCAATAAAGCTGACATTAAAATATGAAAATCCTCAAAAAGCTAAGGGAAAAACCAGCACAGTTGCCTCACAGTGACAAGCTCTAAATCTTGTTATTTGTGTGAGGAAACAAACAGCCAAGCAACTTGAGATGTTTCAAGTATTAATGTCCACTCTGGTGCTGAGCTACCAACATCATCTCAAGCAGAGAGATAATGGACTGACTAATTGTCTTTGCTTCTTCCTGTTTTATTTATTTATTTATTTATTCTCATAGAGGATATATAAACTGCAGTGCTAGAGAAATGCTAGTCTCAGATAGGCTGAAATATTGAAAATAGCAACAAAAGAGCCACAGCTCTAATGATTGATGGAAAGCTAGTGGGTCATTTCAGCCCATCCCATTTCAGGAAGTAAGCACTCCCATGGTGGTAATGACAGGATGTTGAAGGTGAGGGCGTGTTTCCACTGTACCTATGAACTCAGCATCCATCATTTAAAAGAAAGAAATCTGGCAAACTTGAAATTAATCTTCCCTTACTGACATATTGAAATTGCTCAGTCAATTACTATTGATCACCCTCAGAATGCTGGGCACAAAATTGGAGTCTAGAGACACAAAGGAAAATAAGAAATTGTTCCTTCGTTTGAGAAGTTCACAATCTGGTAAGAGGAGACTGATTTATATATAAATAATTGTATTCAGAGAGAGAAGTGCTAAGCATCAACACTAAACACTTAATGTGTCAGGACAGTTCTGAGTGGTTTACTCTGTGTTAATTCCTCATAACAATCTGAAAAGGTGGTGAGCCTCTATTATTGCCTCTGTTTTACAGATTGATAAACCGAGGCACAGAGAGGTTAACTTGCCCAAGGTCACTCAGTTAAGTCTGATGTTTAGATCTGGGCAAATTTCAAAGGTTTTGTATAGCTTATACAGATGCTCAAGACAGGTAAACTTAGCTTCCTTTTACACTATTTGTTAAATGTCTCCCTGGAAAAATATTCTCATGACAATGAGAATAAATAGAGCTAAACTACTAGAAACTCTATGCATTTGCGGTGCTATGTCTTCTTTAAGTCCTTCATAATTCTGGCAGGAATACGTTTTTATGACTACGTTAAGGAAATGGAGAAAGTTCCAATTATTTCTTAGTTATTGGTAAAGTATAATTTAAGATTGTCAGCCCTTTTCCAAGATAATATTTTTTATGCGATATACCAACTCTAGAAAGAATTTGTTCTTCTTCCAGTATGACACTTAAAAACATTGTTAATAATAAAACTGTCTACACATCTTTGAGATATAATTCACCAAGCCAAGAAAGTGTTGTAAAATCCAAGTAGATTAGAGGGGATTTCTATTTTATAGAGTGTGGATTTACTGTATATTAGGAATTGATTCGCGACATGCAACTGATCACAATAAAGACTGTGTCCTCCAAGTTTACAAAGAGTTATCTTCTTTTCTTGGCAAAATGCATATCCAACAGAGCTCTTATTTTTAAAGAACAAGTTTCATTTAGAATTCAGGGGCAAAAGCATCCTATTTTACCATGAAGGATTTATCTTTTTCTTTTTCTAAACGTTGCCTGCTGCTCTTATGAAATGCCCAGTGTGCTCACATCCACTTGTTTTGTGAATTATTATCCATCTACTGAGATGTGTCTTAAGAGAGTGAAGGCCATTCAATACTTCCTCTCTCAGTCACTGCTGAGAAGTTTCTTGAAGTAGAATCAATCTTCTAAGCAAGAGCCTATTTCTGAAGCACATTTAACCAAATATTTGAAATTAGCCCTGTTCTAGAATATTCCAGATATTTATTTTTCCTAGATATAAAATGTGTATATGAGATTCTTTCCCTTAATATCCAAAATGGTATCTTAAAAACTTTTTAAAAATAAATTCTTGTTTTTATCAAGTAATTCATGAAAATGATTTTTAAAGTTAAACAATGGAACAAGGCTTATAATGAGTGATAGTGATCTCCTGCCCCACTCTTGGTTTCCATTTCCCAGAGAAATATGCTGTCAACTGTTTTAAGTGTTTATATTTTTACTTCTAAATAATACACTTTATTATTTAGCTAAAGAGCTAAAATAAGCTATTTCTTGAATTTTAAATTTATTCATTGTCTACTGATTTCTTACATGGAAGGTGAAAAGTGAGAAAAATTCCTACCTTACCTTCAAGACAGGGACTAGGGTGAAATACTTTAGGTTCCTAAGGTACAAAAATCTAATGAGATGCTCACTTTCAGGTGCTGTGTGCTTGCATGATCCTGAGAGTGACTAGGTCTCATTAAATTTGGACCCTAGGTACCTCATCACCAAGTCTGGGCCCTGCTTACTGTAGGCCCTCACACCCTGCTCCCATATACAGTATAGTCATTATTTTTTTTCACTTAAGTCAATATATAGTTTTTAATTATAAGGATGCAAATATTGTTCTCAGCTGTGCAGCTATAGTCACACTTTCTTTCTCATTCAACATTACATTTTTCTTGCATAGTTGTTATTATTTACTTCATTTGCTTAATGTGGGAGCTTGTCTCCAAAGATTGCCCCAGTGAACCAGGCCACCCAGTATTCATATGTTGTGTAGTCTTCTCCTCTTGAATCTGGGCTAGTCCTCGGTTTTATTTTTGACCATAGAATGTGGTGGAAGTGACATTCTGTGACTTCTGAGACTAAGTGGTAAGAAGCCTGGCAACTTCAAAATGGGTCACTCGAACATTTGTTCTTTGAGAAATCTGAAATTATGGAAGAATTACGACTAAACTGAGATGGCTTTGTTGTTAGGAAGCCCAATTCAGCCATGTGGAGAGCTGTGTGGACAGAAAGAATGTCTTGCCAGTTTCAGGGTGGAACCATTCATGCACCCGACATGTGAGTGAAAAAGTCATCTTGGATATCAAGACATTGAGCCTTCCAATGTCTACTGCCTCAGCCAATATTTGATGGTAAGCACGTGAGATGCCTCAAAGTGATCCCAGCTGAGCCCTGCCAACTCATAGAACCTTGAGAGACAATAATACAGTGTTATTAAGCCACTAAAATTTGAGGTTGTTTGTTATATAGAATATTGGAAACAGTGCCCATCAGTCTTCTATGGATTCACTTCCAAACCCTCTGATCAAATTGTAATACTCCTTAAAATAGAATCAAATACATCAAGTAATTTGTCAGAACCTTTTTTTCCCCCCTTGGAGACATTCATTCTGAAGACTCCATTTCCTTCTGATCTTGATGAATGTTCTCTGGATTTGATGCATGCCTGGAATCTTGAGATAGCCTTTTGCTTTCATACTGGGAATTCTCCTTTACTCTTTCTTTTATTGGATCCTGGTTTCTGACTCCATGTCTTTATCATCCGTTCTCAAGGAAAAATGCCTTCTTTCATCTTCTAGAAGAGTGTTAATTATAGTTATAACTATTGGTTTTTATTTAAGTATAAGGAACTAAAATATTGATTGTTAGCTCTATGGGTATAGGTAGGCTTGCAACCATTGAATTTCAGAGTACAGTGTTAATGAAAAAGGACTGATTTTTTTTTTTTAATTTGCAGGGTTTTTTGAGCCACTCAATCACTTTTTGTGTAAGTATGGAGATGTGGAAGTGGTCATAAGTCTGGTTGGCAATATTTTAGAAGTGGAGGATGAAAGAAGGCTGGAGAACTCATTCTTCATGTGGACTTTCATTTATCAAAGCGCACCTGATCTAAGATGCCACATATGGCAACAGCAACCATTATTTTAAGTAGCACAAAAAATATAAAATTCTGCTAATTAAAATGGTAAAAACACCACTGATGGTAACAGACATCCCCAAAGTCAAAGATATTAAAAGATGAATAAAAAGTTCATCTTAACATTGATAAAAATATGGTTTAGTGGTTTGAAGCTGCATGTACCCCAGAATAACATGTTATTAAATCTCCTCTGGGTTTAAACCCATTGTAAGTAGGACATTTGGATGAGGCTACTTCAGTTAAGGTGTGGCCCACCTTAGTCACATCTTTATTTTTTTTTCATATAAACAAACTTTATTTTAAAGAAGTTTTAGATGACAGAAAAGTTACATTGAAAGTATAGGGAATTCCCATAGACTGAACTCCCTCCTCCTCTCACATTTTCCCTTATTAATAACATCTTTCAATAGTGTGGTACATTTGTTACATTTGATGACCAAATATTAAAGCATTGCTACTAGCCAAGGTGTATAATTTACATAATAGTTTACACTTTGCATCATATAATTTTATAGGTTTTGAAAAAATGTATAATGACCTGTATCCATCATTGCAAAATCATGCAGAACAATTCCAATGCCCTAAAAATGTTCCTTTTCCTCTGCTCATAAACTCTGGTAACCACTATCTTTATATCAATGTTTCAACTTCTTGTGTTACTACAATAATAATAAGTCTACTTTGGTCCATGGTTGCACTTCCCCCTTATGTTCATTCATTTCTCAGTCTTGAGGATTTGGGGATGGTAATGCCTGCTCTGCTTCAGATTGAGAGGGAGCTTAGATCTTATAGGGCAGATGGAAGGAACTGTTTTGCTTACAGATGTAAAAACTCTTTGTTGTCCATCATCATCCTTTTGTTAGTTGTCCTGGGTGAGTCCTATGGATTGGAGAGTAGGTGTTAAATGAAACTCTGCTGAGATTCAGGGCTTAACCGGCATATGAACAACCAGAAGATTTAAATCTCTGGGACATATGTTTAATGAGTATAGTGCTAATTATAGGTTCAAATAAAAGGAGTAGAAGAATCATGTGTAGGGAAATTATAAATGAGTCTAACTCCATTCATTAGGGAAATAGGTTATCATATATTCCAAGGAAAGGCCCACTGACAGTTTGCTGAATTCATGGGCTTGTCTGCCCTGTCTATAGTGTCCAGCTGTCTCTAGAGCCCTCAGGAGCACCCCTGTTTGAGGCTTTTTTTTTACCGTGGCAGTTAGTGAGATCTGCCTGAGATGCAGGATGGGTCTTACCCCTAATACTGGAGGCCTTTATAAATGGAATGGAAGCCAGAAGCTGAGAGCAAAACAACCCAGAAGAGAAGGGTGAGACCAGCAGATGGAACCATGTGCCTTGCCATGTGACAGAGGAGCCAAGGATCACCAGCAGTCTTCAGGAAGAAAGCATCACCTTGGTAATGCCTTGATTTGGACATTTTCATGGCCTCAACACTGTAAGTGAATAAATTCCCATTGTTCAAGCCAAACTATTTCATGGTATTTGCTTTAAACAGCCTAGGAACCTAAAATATGTGGTAATCTCCATTTCAATGCATGCCTCATCTATATCTCAGTTTGCTCCGTGACCAGGGACCCTCTGGCTCAATTTCTCTTGAAAATCAATAGCTTCTAATGCAGTCTTTTGACCTGTTTTCCATCACACTTCTCATTTCCTCTTTTTCTATATATATACTTTTTAATTTTTATTTTTTAAAACATACTTAGATTACATAAATGTTACATTAAACATATAGGAGATTCCCATGTGCCCCGCTCCCTACCTCTCCCACATTTTCCCACATTAACAACATCCTTCATTAGTGTGTTACATGTGTTACAATTGATGAACATATTTTAGAGCATTGCCACTAAGCGTGGATTATCATTTACATTGTAGTTTACATCTTTCCTGCACATTTTTATAAGTTATGACAAGATATATAATGGCCTGTATCTGTCATTGCAATGTCATTCAGGACAATTCCCAAGTACTGAAAATGCTCCCCAAATTTTACCTACTTTTCCCCTCTCCTTCCCCTCAGAACCTCCAGTGGCCACTGCCTCCACATCAATGATGAAAGTTCTTCCATTGCTAGAATCCATTGCAATAGTAGAATAACAGTAAGTCTAGTCTAGTCCATCATTCATTCCCCAATCCTGAGGATTCTGGGATGGTGATGCCCACTCCACCTCTAATTTGAGAGGGGGCTCAGATGCTATGGGACAGATTGATGGGACTATCTTGCTTGCAGTCATCTCCTCTTTTGGATGTAGCTTGTGGCCCCGAGTCCTGAGCCTTCCTGTGGGGCTGGGCTTGGGACTGACTTACTTCATGCTGGCTCCCCTCTGCAGGCTGAGGAGCCAGCTCTTCATGCTAAGGAGGTGATGAGTATGGCACTACTCCTTCACTCACTTTCTATCTCCAAAGAGTCATTGATATTTCTAGTCTGCTTTTCTCTTTGTCCATGTAGATTTATGCTGTTTTATTCATCACTGTCACTTTAGAAGGGTTCTAGGGGGGAATAGAGAGAAGATTGCATCAAATCCACTGCATTTAACCAGAAGACTAAGCCAGATTTAAAACACTGCACATTTATAAAAATCACCAAAAGCAAATTCCAAAGACAAATTGAAAATTAGGAATATACCTGCATCTCATATAACAAAAGCCTAGTTTCCCTTATGTATAAAGATCTCCTCCAAATAAATGAGAAAACAAATGAAGCTTAATTATAAGAAAAGATGCTCAGCAAGAAGAGTGTGAACTAACTAACCTATCTAGTTTCCCAAGACAGAGAAATTATATAATGAGTATAACCTGAGTTGGTGAGGTAGGGAGAAAGAGGTGCCTGCAAACGTTCCTCAAGACAGCATAAATTATAATTACCTCTGAGGAGGGCAATTAGATATAGGCTGTCAAATTCAAAGGCGCATTTCAACTTTGGGGAATTCATCCTACATCTCTACTTCAACATGTGCAAAGTGACAGAATTTAAAAAAAAAAAAAAGGCAGTATTGTTTGCAGTCGAAAGAATTGGAGCCACCAATAAGAACTGGTTAAGTAAATAGTAGTATGTCCATGCAGAAGGATATTCTGCAACCTTAGAAATGGAGAAGCTACTTATTGATATGTGATGATATATAAAATATATTTCTAAGTGAGAAAATGAAGATATCAAATCCTGTGTTTGTTTACTATTTGTGTAAAAGAAAATACAGTAAAGGACTGCATGATACTATCTCCAGTACAACAAAGCCACAGATTTCAGGAGGGAGTCTTCCTTCACCAATTGGTATAGTGCCATCAGGATTGGGAAGGGAGAGGGTTCACTTTGCTCAGGACAATTTATTTTCCAGTTCTTTGAGAGGAGCTTAGACAAACATTATGACCCTTTCCTGTATTTTGAAATAGAATGAACCATGAGTTAGTGGAGGGAGTTAGTGGAGGCAGAGACCCTCTGACAAAGAGGATTCCAATTCCAGTCTTTGCTCTGCCATTACCTGACCACAAGCTTCAGGACAGGCCTTGGATTCTGAGTCTATTTAATTTTACCAACCAGCCAACAAATATTTTTTTAAAATTTTGTTTGTTTTTTATTTTTAATTTTTTTTTTAATTTTTAATTTTTTTATAAAATTTTTTTTTTCCAAATGTTTATTGAGTCCAGTCTGCCTTCACATGAAGCATCCAGACAGGAGTGAAGAGAAAGAACACACCACACTGCTTTCAACCTGATCCTTGGATTGTAGAGATAGGCAAAATGATGATGACTATCACCTCAATAGATTTAAATTATGTTTTTCTGAGATCATCCAAATATTTCTTTAAAAAGGTATTTTTTTCCTCTCTGCATGAAAAAAAACATGTCTTTAACTAAGAAGAAACATTTATTCCAGATTTGCTACCCTAACATGCAACCACATATTGAATTAAAATTTCTGTGTAGAAGATGCATGCACGAAGAGTCATCCAGGTTTTCAAAACAGCTTGTGATTCATAGATCTAGGCAGCATCTTTGAGAGGAAATCAGGGCTGAAGTTCCAACTCCCAAGTTGTCTCTGAACGGCTGGCCTCATCCTTCCAAATTGCACAGGTCTTCATTAATTTCAAAGTTCCAGTCTTGGCCAATTGCCTCTGAGACTGTCATAGAAACAGACTTCCAAATGAAAACAGAAATATCTAAAATGTGATTAGAAGAGGCAAATATTAAAAAGCAAAGGGGCATATAGAGGAGACACAATTTTTATAAAACTGTATATGTTGAATCCAGGGCACAAATATTTGACCATTTCTGAAAAATGAGTAGTTTTCTTTGCCACTTTGCTCTCCATTTCATTCATGGATGTGAAAATTCCTTGAGAAACTTCTCCTAAGCAGACTTCCAGAAGGGCACGTCTGTTGGAGATGTTGGCAATGAAATGAAGAAAAGCCAATGCATTCTCAGTTACATTTAGAAGATTCAGTTTAACCCATAGGGTTAGACTCAATAGTCACTGTCGATTCATTGTTCACCAAGAGGTTACTTGTCACTGGGCAGAGGATTTGGGGTGGTGGTGGGGGTATTGGTGTCATCTTGATGTTTTTTATCCACAACCCTGTTAAACATGTACTTTTAAGTAAGGTTTGCAAACATGGTGATTTATTTCCTTGGAGAAATGAGATAGCATTTCCATTTACCCCTTCTCATTTCTACTGACTAGAACATCTATCTGAAGATGCATTTAAATTCCCGGGCACATGTGGGCACTGATCTGATTGCTTTCCTTTTCTGGGCATATCAGCACAGTCTCTTGTGTCCTCCTGGGATGCTCTCCAACCAGAGAGAAAACAGGCAGAGCCTGCAGTCACCATCATGAGAACAGGAGCCTGCCAGCCTGTTGGCTTGTTACATCACATTTGAGACTCGAGGTTTCCAGGATCTCTTATTCCACACTCGGCGAATAGATCAGGGCTGTCTGAGTGCACAAAAAGGCTGAAAAGCAGGAATACGCTGATGTAAAATCACTCGGTTAGTTGCATAATTTCCTTCTAAATTATTTTTCCATCACCTGGATATTGCTGACCTTCTGGTCAAAGAGGTATTTTCATAAAACTAAGGCTCCATTAGAATGTCCCTTCTTGGATGATCAGTTCAGGACTTTTCATTTGAGAAATAACTCACCTCCTTCAGGAAATCTTGAAGAGGTTGTGCTTGGATTTGAATATGTGAATCCCTCCAAACTCCAAACCCTCATATAGGATTAAATCTGAATGATTCATTTTGAATGCCCAATATCTAGTCTGGTTATATCTCTGAAGAAAGCTCTAAGACCTGGGTGATTAGGGACAGTGTGTAATTCTCTTTCTTCTACAGATGTTCTTTTGGCATTTTTATTTGGGTGTGTGCAGTATGCCCTGTGAAATCATAGGTCCTTGACAAACTTAACCAGTATTTTCCCTGCAAATCCTATCAGCTCTCAGATATTGATCTGCACCTAATATTTTTACATCCCTCTTCATATGTTTACCCTATTTACTCATCTAAATTTATTCATAAATAGGCTCTGATGGTTATGGAAAAATCTGCTTTAGAAGTTATTTCATAAAATAAAATATTCATCAAAATCAATATTCATCAATATTGAATATTGATCAATATTCATCAAAATAAAATATTGATTTTAGCCAAACTCACTGATGAGAAGTATACTGAAATAATTATTATATAAGTCGGTGAGATTGTGTTCCCAGAATTGCACAATGGAAGATATTTATCATAGGCTAGAAAATTGTCATACTCAGGAAAAGGTAAACCAAATCACATTATAGAGAATTTTCCCAAAATATATCAGACAATTCTAGGTAAGTCACTTATTGTTGTAAGTTTGTTTTATCAGGATAAATTTGGAAGTTTGTCCAAGCCAAAAGGCAATGACAAGGGTATAATTTACTTGACATATAAAAACTATTAAAAAATGGAAGCAACAAACCAATGGAAGAATAAAGTGCATGAATAGATATTTAAACCAAAAAAATACACCTATTAAAACAAATGAAAATGTATTTGACCTCACTAAGAGTTACAAAATGCAAACTAAATTAATTACGAGAAATCACTTTTCATTTATAGATTTGGTAAAGATTTAACAGTTTGTTTACACCTAAGGTTGATGCAGGTTAAGTGAAACACACAATCTTTGGTAGAAAAAAAACAGTGCAACCATTACAGAGGACAATTTGATAGTCTACATTAAAAATTGAAACGGACATACAGTTTGAGTCAGCATTTCCATTTATACTCACTCATACAGACGCACATGTTTTCAAGGATTTTGTTCATAGGAACAAAACACTAGAGATGAGTTAAATGTCACAATGGGGGACTTGAATAAATAATGGTGAAGTCACACAGTGGAATATTATCTTCAAATCTAACTTCAAAAAATACTGTGTACACCAACCACTAGAAAGATACCTAAGCCTGATCCATGGAAAAGCTTATCTAGTTGGCCCAAAGGACAATGATCCATTCGTAGTGGGCTCACAAAGTTTGGTTTCACAGCCTTTAGGTCAGAGTGCTAATCTCCAGACTGATGTAACTTACTGAGATAAAATGTCACTTGGACATTGATAGATAGCCAGTCAGCTACTCCTGATGACACCCAGACCTGGCCACGGACATTTGATTTCAAGAAAACTTCGTAATTCTTTCTTTGGAGCTAAGTGCTTCATAAGACAATAGCCTTCCATCCTTTCTGTCAAATGGCTTCTGCTGGGGAGAACCCCATATTTGTTCAGGAAACACTATTCTTCCATTCCTGGGTTCAAAATACAGGGCCAGTTTTTGCCTCCTGACTCTCTCCCATTCACGAAATATAATCAGGTTTAAGTCTGATTATAGTCATTGGCACTATGAAACTCTCCCATATTTGAATGCCCCTGCCCAGTCCCCACTGCTCCCACTGCCTGCTGACCCTGGCTATGCCTTCAACACAGTGCCAGTTCCTTCCATTTACACCCATTCTTTCTGAAGGCCAGTTATAATAATGGGACAGCAGACCATTTCCACATCTCTGCATCACTTATTGAGTGACTCTAACTTCGATCATCTGTGCCTGGGTTGGGGGTTAGGATTGGGTGTGCCTGGTGGGGAAAAACAGTTCAGAGTGTCTCAGATTCCCAAGTAGGGGTCATCACAGGAAGGAAACGTTTTCTTGATTGGAGGAAATAATGTCCCAGATCAATCTCCTGGCTCTTTACTTGAAGCTGTTTTGTAGTTTGACACCAGATTAGCAGGAGACAAGGCATGGACTAATTAACTAATTATTTCTGCAAACCTTCTACATCCTCTTCTCTACTGCCCTCTCATTCCAGGGGCTTAAGTACAAATAAACAAAACTGCTACACAGAAACATGTGTAGGATCAGTTTCTCAGTGAGTTTGTTTTATATTATGTTTAATACTATTTTTAAATTGGATGTTGCCTCAGAGATCCTCCTATCAAAATAAATATAACTTTAAACCATGAGTATGACTTGTCACTTATTTTTGGAAAAATTTCACTCAAATTCCATTCCCAGAACATGTAGCTTGGAGAAGAGGTTCTGCTGCTGTTGTTTTCCTTGTGTTGGTTTGGTGTTTACGGGTCATCTGGTGAATGGAGAAGATGGGCATCTATTGCAAAAAAGGAGCTAGGAGAAGTTGTCCATCTGGGAATTGGTGCTGTCCCAGCAGAAGCCATGAGTTCTGGTCTGCTTTGCTATGCTGCCTCTGTATTCCCAGACACACCTCTACCTTGTGTGAACTGAGCCTATGCCTTACTTTGCCAGGGCTGCAATGATAAATATGACAAACTGGTGGCTTCAACAACAGCTATATACTGTCTCACCATTTTGGAGGAAGAAATCCAAAATCAAGGTATCAGCAGGATCACACTTTCTCTGAAGCCTGTAGTGTTCTGGTGATGGCTTGCTGACAGTCCATAACTCCATCTCTGCCTCTGTCATGTAGCTGAATCTTTCTTGCTGTCTCTTCCTTCTCATTCCTACTGGTGCTGTGTCCAAATTTTCTCTATATAACTTACAAGGACTCTAGTCCTATTAGATGATGGTCCACCCTGATTCAATTTGGCTCACCTTAACTAAAAGAGTCTTTGAAGAGCTTACTAACAAATGGGTTCACACCCATAGGAGCAGGGTTAGAATCTAAACATGTCTTAGTGGGAGACACGATTTTGTCCATAGCAGCCTATGTACTGTTGTTGATGGGGTTGGGTGCAGCTGGTGCTGATGCAGGGGGCTGCCAAGGAAGGTGATGGTACTGTTGCATTCAGCACAGGGCAGTGTGGTCAGTCACGTAGATGTCCCTAAGCCACAAGGAACTTGTTTTGCACCTCTATATGCAGAAAGCAATGCAGTCTGTCTGCATTTATGTTTTATTTGACTTTTTCCTTCCGTGATTTAAAGGGTAGGTTGTGTTAACAAAGCTATTGTTAGAATGTAAAATATTTATGTTATATAAAGTATATGATATGCTCATCTTCCTTCAAAGTAATGGCATTAAGGTAAAGTTCCTATTTTGTGTATGAATAAAATAATCCGCCTCCAGCTTCACTTTCTACTCTTTTCTCCTATCACTCCCATTTTCATCTTGCCAGCCACCCTTTACTTTATGCATTAGTCATATTGGACCTGAAGGATTAGTGCAACACACATCTGCATCTTCCCACCAACAAGTTTTATGTACACTGTTCCCAGAATGTTCTAATAACTACCCATTTCATACATCCCTAGAAAGTCTGATTCAGTAGGTCTAGGGTGGAGTCCTAGGAATTTGAGCTTCTTAGTTGATTCTGATCCCAATTTATAGCTGGAACACACTTTCAGATACTTCACAGTGTGTCTTTTTTTGATGGTAGATCACTGAGAAGAGCTGAAGTCTTTTCAGGGGGGCATCCTCCAAAGCTAGATCAATTCTTTATGGTGGGTGATGCACAGTATGCCTTGACAAGCATGCCTCTTGCCTCAGTCAAGGGTTTATCTTCTCCACTGGCCCAAAGGACATCTCAAGCCATTGACCCACACAGGTCATCCAAGAGAGAGAGGCTGGACTACTTCTGTACAACTCTGGAAGTCCCTTTTAGAGTTTCTCCATGTGTATGCCTTTCTCTTGTCTTCCATCTCCTAAAATGTGGCCCCTTCTTTCCTGTTCCATTAGAATTCTTGGATGCATCCTGTTTCTTGACTTAGATCATTTCTTTGACCTTTCTTCTTATCTATCTAGATGTATGATATCTGCCAATCATAACATACCTCGCTAGACACCCAGAATCATCGTTCATATACCAGCCTTCATTTGAACATGACCCTGGCCATAAGAACCAACGTCTTCTAACCCTGTACGTGCACAACTTCCCTAACAGTATAAATATCTCTTAGAGTACCACTCACTCAGCACCCCTCACTCCTCCTGACCTCACCACCACCACACAAACAAGGCACAGGAATTTTTCGATGGCACAATAGGCACGCATATAAGCCTAACTTCAATGGCACCTACCGAATCTCTGTGAATCCGTCATTACATCTATGACTTCAAAAGATAAGCTGCAAGCCATAGTCTCTTGGGATGCTTACTAGTAGAAACCGAGCCATCAAGAAGACATAAAACAAAATACATATCCCAGGGGAAAGTAAATATAACCCAAATACCATACAAAAGCAGCAGGAAATGTTTACATTACTCAGAGGTTGATTTTACCTAATCCTACAGGTGAAGAGTAGCAGGATTCCAACCAGAAGACAATCAGGGAAGCAAGTACTTTTGCTGATATTTAAGTATTTTTTTCCTTATAGAAACAGCTGGGCTTTTGTTTCTTTTTCAGTACTTTTATACTCTTTCTTAAAGCTGCAGGCAAACAATGAGACTATATTACAGGTGAAACTACGCAATTGACAGGAGTCTTTATATTGACTTTGTTATCAGATAATGGGTAACATTTCAACTGCAGGCCATCGCCAATGGTCCTAAGTGTTCAATAGAGGGTGCTATAAACCTTTTGGAGATGGTAAAGGCCCAACACATCCGTAGCAATTCCAGGAAACTCCTTCATAACCATTCAGTGAACTTCCTGGAAAAGTTAAGTTTTTATCTTGTACCTACCTGGATGCTATACAACCTACCCATTAAATCATGGATAGAAAGAAGGAGCCAATAGCACAACTGGCAATGAACTTTGGTATCTTATGATACATGACATTCACTAATCAAGATATCATGAAATACAAGCACTCTCTAATATGTTTAAGTTGGAACATCAATAATATATCAATAAAATATTACATTCTCGCAATCTGTGATGGGCCATGCCAATCCACCCATGGATCAATTTCCTCAAGACCTCAGTGGTTTAAAATCTTTAAATGGCCCATAGGGATCAGGAAATAGCTATGGTTTCCTGTTCAGTTGAGAGTTCTACCTCCTGCTAAAAATGCCTGTGCCAACTTTTCCTATTTCTTCATATTTCAGTTCACCTGCATTGATCCTTTTATTAAAATGCTTTTATATCTAACTAAACATTCCTCTTTGTTTACTATTCCTTTTCTTTTTTTAAATTTTTTAATTAAAAAAAAATTTTTAAAGATACTTAGATTATACAAATGTCACTTAAAAAATATAGGGGATTCCCATATGCCCTGCTCCCCATACCTCCTACATTTTCCCACTCCAACAACATCCTTCACCAGTGAGGTATATTCATTGCATTTGAGGAACACATCTTGGAGCACTGCCACTAAGCGTGGATTAAAGTTTACATTGTTGTTTACACTCTCTCCCACCCAATTCTGTAGGTTCTGGTAAGATTTACAAGGGCCTGCTTTGTCATTGCAATGTCATTCAGGACAATTCCCATGTCCCAAAAATGTCCCTGTATTGCACCTGTTTTTCCTTCTCCCTGCCCTCACAACCTCTGGTGGCCACTGCCTCCACATCAATGATATAATTTCTTCCATTGCTAGAATCACAATGAGTCTATAGTAGAATACCAGTAAGTCTACTTTAGTCCATAGCTCATTCCCCAATCCTGAGGATTCTGGGATGGTGATGTCCACTCCACCTCTAATTGAGAGGGGGCTGTGATCCCATAGGGCCGATGCATGGGTAACTAGCCAGCATGCAGAGTCAACATTTATTGCCACCTGCCAAGTAATTTAAATGTACAATCTGTAAATGGGTGCTTTATGTAATCAAAGGCTAATTGTCAATGAGAACTGCTGGAAATTATAAAGGAAAAGAATAATTGAGCATGCTTTAATATTACTGGAATTAGAGGTAAGTGTTTTAATTCTTTACAGAAATAAAAAAAACAATCCTTTTTATGTTACCTTAAACCCCATGGAAGTTCTCTTTTCCACAGAGATATAGATACTGAATTATTAGTATAACTGGAACAGGGCCCTCATTATTCTTTAGAAAAGTTTATGTAAATTATACAAATTGGCCAATAATTTTGGTTTATCGTCTAATTTCCAAATGGTTCAATATAGAAATAAAATGCTAATGTTACAAAGAAGAAGCTCATTTAACTGTCAAATATTTCATTTTAATTATCTAATAACTCTAGAAAAAGCCGTGTGGTTATGGCATTGATGAATAAAACAGAATGAGCATGGATAGAAAGCTTTTATGGTAAATTACACAGAATATACTTTTAAATAAGATATTTTAATTAGGAAATTTTTTTTTTTTAGGTACCAGGGTTGGGGATTGAAAACGAGACTTCATATGTGGGAAGCTTGTGCTCAAACACTGAGCCACATAAGCTCCCCAGGAAATTTTACGTACATGAAAAGCAGGATGACACTTTTGAAGTATTAATTTATATGTTTGTTCCCTTTACTGTCATTTTCCCAATAAATTATCCCCCATTCTAACAACTGAACAAAAGGGTGCATTGCCTTAATGGTTAGTTGTCTCAGCATAATCAGATAAAAATATTAAATCCTTAGCTTTTAGTAAGAATAAAATCTGTAATCCAGGTGAAATACAGAAGGATTTAAGGTTAAAATGTTTTTCACAACACCCCTCTATCAGTCAGACTTCTACAAGAGAAACTGAACAAGTAGGGTATATACATATACATAAATATATATGCATACTATATACTTTATACATACTACATGCTATATATTTTTTCAAGAATTACTGATGTGATTGTGGGGTCTGTTTAGGCAAGACTGAAATCGGTAGGGCAGGAATTGAGGCTACCATGCACTTGCAGAAATTCTTCCTCAGGAAAACCTTAACACCTTCATCTGATTGGATAAGGTCCATCCACAGTTTTGAGGAAAACCTCCTTTGCTTAAAGTCAGCTGATTGTAGATGCTAGCCACATCTACAAAATACCTTCTCAGGAACACCTGGACTAGTGCTTGCTTAAATAACTGGGTGCTATAGCTTACCCAAGTTGACTTGCAAAACTCACAACTCTGAAAATCATTAGTTTTCAAACCACAGCTAGTCTCTAAGGTGGACTCCAAGCCTGCTGCCAGCAGACGAGAGGTTGGATGTCCCACCGCAGGCTGCTAAGCGTCTGCCACGGAGCAAGGAGCTCTGCACCCAGTGCCCGACCCTCAGTCTCCTTAGCGAGATGGAAGAAACAGGATCAATGGGCCAGCGAGGAGTTTCTGAAGGCTCCCCTGACCAGAACCTTTCATCCATCCTCAAGGATGGATAAAAAGTCAAAACCAAGTTATAAAACTAAAAACTGTTTATAAATGGTGCAAATTACTCGGACAAAAGAGCAGTTAGCACAATGTAGACAATGAAGAACTAAGAATAGATTATACAATGTGCTGCTACTTCAGCTATCAGTGCCTTGTGTTCAGGAAATGTGATAAACACCCATTGTGCATACCTCATGGAACCAGACTGTGCCCTTGGCAAAGGGATGGTGACAGCAGCAGACAGGAGATGCTCCTGGCTCACTCCATCTCCTCTGCTACCTGCTACAACGATGGGCACACACCAGTATTTGCACTCATGGTTACTTTTAGGGTTTTCATCTATATCACTGACATGGAGTGGATTGCATTCCACCAGAAGCTTATACTTTGTAAAAATTCAGATCACTTACTTTTTGTGGGGAAAAAAAAAAAAACCAGAAACAAAACAAGCGAAACTTTTCCAGCATTGTATAAGGACCCAACAGACAGTTCCTTGCCTCTTCATACTCAGTTTATGAATGCTAAGCCATCAACATTCTTATTTGACAAGCCCGGCTGCCCACGTTCCAGTCTTGCTCGTATTGAGACCCTCACAGCAGAACGAGGGGTAGGGACACAGTAAAATAGTCTTAACTATCATGGTGACAATCAAGACTGAGAGATGCAATCACATCAGGTAAAAGTCAAAAGGGGTTGAATATGCCACAGAGGCCCATTTTTAGCATTAAGTGTATTAAGAGCCCTAAAGCACTTTATTATGATGTTATTTGTAGATCCTGCTATCTTGTAATCCTTATGAAACTCTTCTAAGTGTTAGGTAAATAGTATATCTTTACTGGAGTTCCCTGTGAAATCTCCTTTTGTGGTGTATCCTGCCGATAGTTCTCTCTGTGCATGTTACTATGCATCTCTTTATCCTCCGTTGTGGTTTGGGGTAACATTCCCATTTTTCTAACCAAAATTCTTTTTTGATTTTATTTTCTCTCCTGGAGATGGAGCATAAAAGTAAGCTGCACTTAGATAGTAACAGTCCTCCTATGGGACTTTTCAATAACTTTAGCCTGTAGGCAAGGGACCATCTAAGGCTTTTTTTTAGCAGCAAGGAGCTTGATGAAAAAGCTATTGCATACTGCTTTTGAGCAGAAATGCGCCTGCCACAGAGAGCAGGATTATAGCAATTTTTGAGCATTCCCCACCAAACACATTTTGTCTACTCCTCACCTGGCTCTCGCTTCCTAGCCTAGGAAAACAGTATCACCGTCCAAGTGATAAATCTCAGGGTCACCTCCAAGACTTCATATTTCCTCAGCCTTAATATTTAATGAGGCATGGAACCTTGTCAGTATCTTCTTTTCCTTCATGCAGGATTGCATTATGACTTCCATGGGCCCAAGGCACTTATGTCTTGGCTCTCCCTCTATAACAAATAAACAAATAAATGAATAAATAAGAAAGTAAAGTAACAACAAAAATCATCACTATGTTGGTATAAAGACAAATATAATCCAGGCTGGATTCCTTATTACATTTTTATGGGCCTTAAGCCTTGTACCTACTGGATGCTTTGCCTTCGTGATGTCCATTTCCCATTCCCACTGCTGCCCGCTTCCCCTCTGCTTTGACATTTTTCCTCCTTGCCTTACTTTTTGTGCATGTAATTAATTTTTAAAAATTTTGCTGAAGTATATTATTCATGCACGAACATACACAAACAATAAGTGCATAGCAAAAGCTGTGAACTCACAAAACAAACACATACAACATAGGGATCCCACACACCATACCACCACCAACACCCCGCACTGCCATGAAACATCTACTACAAATTATGAAAGAACACCATCAAAAGGCCACCACAAACCATAGTCCACACCCCACACCTGGTGCATCTCTCCCCGCACCCACCCCACCATTATCTTTTTAAGTATATTTTTATTACAGAAGCTGTGAACTTACAAAACAATCATGCACATGCATAGAATTCCCATACAACACTCCTTCACCAACACACCACACCATGGTGGAACATCTTTTGTTCAAAGACCTTGCTTTATGATTCATTTTGGTCTAGTCGGAGGGAAGCACTGCCTGTATTCAAGAGTTTCTCTGTTTTCCCAACATACACAAACATGTATTCACACACACAGACTACCCCTTTAAGCCACAATCACATTTATAAATCCACAATGTTAATTATACTCACTGTAATGTGTTACCATTGACTCTATTCACTTCCACACTTTTATAACAAACCTTATTAAAAATTCTACATCATTAACCATCAGCTCCCATTCTCAACCCAATTCTATTTCCTAGGAAGCTATACTCTAGAGTTTACCTCCATGAGTTTACTCATTGTATTTAGATTAGTGAGACCATTAAATATTTGTCCTTTTGTGTCTGGTGAAAGATCTTTGGGCGTTTGGAACAATCAGAGTAATTGATGCAATTGAAACCAACATGGAAACACTCAACATTCAAAGCAAGGAATTTCTAGCATTGTCTCTCTTATCTGACTGTTGAAATATAATAAACTGCATATATGCACAAGTGTACAACACACACACACACACACACACACACACAATCTCTTCCAACTGGTTTCCAAAGAGACTTCGCCTCTTCATTGATTTTCTTATTTATCTTTCTTCCCTGTACATGGTCCATGTCTTCCTCATTTCTTTCATCTTTCAAAATGACATTCATTCTTTTGATGGAACATTTTTTTTCTAACAGCCTTATTTGATTTATGTCCATGCCTTTTCTTTTATCTGCAGCCCATAACTTCTATTAAGAAGCTGTTTCTAGCATAAAAAGCAATTCCTCCTGGAAGCATACTTGAAAAGATTTTAGAATCCCCCATTGAGTTTGATGAAGTGTGAATAAAAATTAAAGCCTCATTTTTCTCCACTTAGAGGCCTTGCTTTTCTGTAAATATTGGGCAATCAACAGCAATCAGGTAGCTTGCAGACAACTTCCATATTTATTAAATGTCTCAGAGACGTCAAAGCCAACACTGAAATATATGTTAGAGGAGCTTGTTCAAGTAGATATTTTTGGTCTGGTTAATTTTCTACTTTTCAATAATTTCTATTCATATTTAATTCCCACTTCTGTAAAGGATTCATCAACTTCCTGTTTTCTTAAAAACTTTATGTAAGTTCTACTTCATTTTAAAAAGGTGGGCCGCTCCAGCCTCTTGTGGGTATGCTGGATGCTTCATTGCATTCCCCCCTAGCATGCTCTTTATAAACCATTTTCATGTTATTATGGAACTCTTCTGGACATTGCCTTCCTTACTAGAGTGTTTCTCTGAAATCACCCAAGACTATGAGTGTTTCAGGTTTCAAGATTATTTTCTGTCCTTCAGTCATTGGGGTGGTTTCAATTTATGTCCCAACGCAAGCTCTCAAATGGTAAAAATTATGCTGTGGCATCTGGAAATTTTCTGATCCAAAATCCCAGCAGTTGCCACTGGGTGGCACTCACAGGCTTTTGCCATAAGCTCTAATATGCTTAAGTACATGTGGCAGACACCTTCAATATCATATCTGAATGCAGATCATAAGGGCCCAGAGGCAACAAAAATGAGAGTACATTTTTTTGCAATCTAGGCATGGCCTGATTTTGTTCAAATCCCCACTCAAATGCACCCTTCTTCCAGGTTGTTTTATGGATAGGAGCTAGCAATATTCCCAGATGTGGAATATAGGCTTTCCAAATTCAAATAAATCAACTAAATTCTGTTTTCTATTTAATTTTAAGGGATAGCTAACAACAGAAGTTTACTATTAATCACCATGAGGAATTTCATGGGTATCTCCTGCCTAGGTTATTCCTAAGAATTTTACCATTTGGGCCCTTGGAACTTTCCGGGATTTATCACCCACACTCTGCTGATGATGGGAGTCGCCACTGCATTTAATTCAGTTCTAGATTGTTCTTCAGTTTCTGATATTGTCATGATGTCAATAGTGCAGTATAGTATTATACGCAATGCTTGCATCAAGTTCGAGTTCTCCTTAACCAAACTATGACAGTAAGCTGGTGAATTCAGATAACCCTGTGGCAATACAGCAAATGTAAGCTGGGATCCTTCCATGTGAAAGCAAACTGCTTTTGGATCTTTTCTGAGATAGAGAAAAGGCATTTGTGAGCTCAATCACCGGTCTCATTTAACCTGCTTTATTTTTTGTACCTTGGAAACCGTATCAGGGACTGCTGAGCACTACTTTATTCAAACCTCCATAGCCTATTGTTAGTCTCCGTGAGCCACCTGCCTTTTTCATGGGTCACATGGGGCGATTATGCAGAGTCTTTGTTGGTACCCACCCTCCAGCTTCTAGCATGTCATTGATCAATGTGATGATCTCTTTTTGCCAAACAGGTGTCCTGTAATGTTTTAAATTAACAATTTGTGTGGGCTTGGGGGTGATGGAGGTGCCCATTCAGTATGCCTAATCAAGACTGGCCTTAAGACAAACTTGCATGACATCTTGTTTTATAATACTAGGTAGAGGAATGGTTACCCAATTAGATATAATATCCATCTCAATGACACATTCCGGTAAAGGAGATGAAGCCGCTTCACAGAAAACCTCTTAAAAAATTCCAATTTTCATCCAAACTTTCACCTTAATTCCATTAACCCTTGTATCTCTATATCCTTCCAATCTAACCCTAGCCTCTTTAGGACTTCACCAGGGGGTTTTGGAATCACAGTGCATTGTGCTCCTACATCAAGAAGCCCCCCCAGATGTCTCTTCTCCCACACCTCCAGCCATTTTACCCACATGCATATGGCCTCAGCTCCCCAACTGGGGGTTAAAAGCCAAGAAGACCTTGGCTCCTCCATTAATCTTCAAATCTTTATCTTGATTAATCTGTTGAAGTAGCGCCCCAGGCAATTCAAGACTGGGATTTTCATGACCATCTTTGCCTCCAGGCTTTAAAAATTCCTCCAAACACGGGCAAATATAGTGGACTTAATTAGGGTACTTCAATGTTGGGGACAAGAAGGGGCACCAATTGGTCCAACCAACCTTCAATAGTGCTGCATTAAGAACTTTGCTTATCCCCGTCAATTTCTGCTTTATTTATGCCATTTCTTAACAATCATCTAAAAGACTCAACTCTGCTGGGACAAGTCCCTTAAGCCTCCCTTTGACTTTCCTTATGTTCTTGTGAATTACTCTCATTTTTTTAATTCTAGATATACGCACGATCATACAGAACCATACAATATTTTTACTTTTGTGCCTGACTTATTTCACTTAACCTAATGTTTTCGAGGTTCATTCACATAGTAGCATGTATCAGAATTTCATTCCTTTTTGTGGCTGAATAATATTCCATTCCAGGTATATACTACACTTTGTTTATCCATTTATCTATTGATGGTCACTATGATTGTTTCCACCTTTGGGGTATTATGAACAATTCTGCTGTGAACATTGTTTTACAAATATCTGAGTCCCTGCTTTCAATTCTTTTGGGTGTATACATAGAAATGGGATTCCTGGTTCATTTGACCTCTGAATTTTTTCTAGTGTCCTAGAGATTACTGCAGCTTGCCAATGTACTACATTGTGTGGTGGCTTTTCTATGTACACTAAAATGATCATGTAAATTTTCCTCTTAATTCTATTAATGTGTTGTATTACACTGATTGATTTTCTTACTCGACCCACCCTTGCATTCTTTGGATGAATCCCACTTGGTCATGGTGCATAATCTTTTTAATATGCTGTTAGATTTAATTTTATAGTGTTTTTAAAGGATGTTTGCATCTATATTCATAAGGGAAATTTGTCTTTAGTTTTCTTTAGTTGTGATATCTTTATCTGGCTTTTATATCAGAGAATAGATATAGAATGACTTAAGAAGAATTCTCAACTTTTCAATTTTGGGGAAGATTTTGAGAAGAATTAATGTTAACTCTTCTTTGAATGTTTGGTAGAACTCACCAGTGAAGCTATATGGTCATGGACATTTCTTTGTTGGGAGGTTTCTGTTTTTTTTTTTTTTTCCCCCAAGTCCCAAAAAAATTACCAATTTGTGATTTGGGCAATTTAGCCATTTAATTTTTTTGTCTATTTTTTAATATGTTTTTATTAGAGATGTTGTGAACCAACAAAACAATCATACACATGTGTGGAATTCCCATATAACAACCCTTCACCAACACACTACATTATTGTGGAAACTTGTCACAGATTATGAGAAAATATCATCAGACTATTACCACTAACTATAGTCTATAGCATACATTTGGTATATTTTTTCTATACCCATCATTATCACAGCATATCTTTGGCACTGAGCAAGAATATTACAATATTGTTGTTAACTATAATCCATAGGTTACACCAATTGTATTTTTCCCATGCTTCTCCACATTCTTTCCACCTTGCAATAGTTACGTACATTTGTTCTAGTCTATAGAAAGGCATTCTTGTATTTGTACTATTTTTTTTTAAATTTTTTAAAATATACTTAGATTACATACATGTTACACAAAAAATATAGGGATTCCTATATGCCCCACTCCCCACACCTCCCACACCCTCCCACATAAACATCCTTCATTAGTGTGGCACATTCATTGCAACTGATAAATGCATCCTGGAGTTTTGCCACTGAGCATGGACCACAGTTCACATTGTAGTCTGCACTCTGTCCCACACAGTTCTGCGTGTTATGTGATTATATAAAATGGCCTATATCTGTCATTGCAATGTCATTCAGGATGATTCCCAAGTCCCAAAAAAGCCCCCATATTACAACTGTTTTTCCTTCTCCCTGCCCCCAGAGCCTCCAGTGGTCACTGCCTCCACATCAACGTTGTAATTTCTTCCAATGCTAGAATCACAATATATCTATAGTAGAATATCATTAAGTCCACTCTATTCCATAGTTCATTCCCCAATCCTGAGGATTTTGGTATGGTCATGTCCACTCCACCTCTAATGGAGAGGAGGCTTCGAATCCACAGAGCTGATGGATGGGAATCTCTTGCTTGCAGTTGTTGGCTCTCATATTTCCTTGGTATGGTAGTTGTCAATCCTCACCTCCTTGTTAGTTGTCCTGGGTGAGTCCAATGAACTGGAGAGTAGGTATTGTGACTTCGCTTAGGTTCCGAGCCCAGCTGGCACATGAACAGCCCAAAGACCCCTGTCTCTGGACGTACACCTACAAACTCCAGCACCAACTATAGGTTCAAATAGAGAGACAGATAAGCCATGTGTAGGGAAGTCATAATTGAGTCCAACTCTGTCACTCTTAGGAGAACAAACTCCAAAGTAGGGCCCACTGACAAGGCACCAAACTCTGGAGCTATCTGCCCTGACCATAGGACCTGGGTATCTCCAGAGCCCTCAGGAGTCTCACTATTTGGGGTAGTATCCACTTTGGCAGTCTATGAGATCCTGCTGAGATGCATAAGCGTTACCTCTGGGATGACCTCCCGACTCACTTTGAAATCTCTTAGCCTTATAAACTCATTTGTCTTTACCTTTCCCCCCTTTTATTTGATGTCTTTTTCCAGTTGCATTGCTAGTTGGTGCTTGGTAGTAATCCCTCGGTGCCAGGGAGGGTTATCGCCAGGATTCATGTCCCACTCTGGGGGGAAGGTAATGCATTTATATTTGAGCAACAAGGAGGCTCTCAGGAGGCAACTCTTAGGCACCCCACAACACTAGGCTAAGTTTCAATTTCAAGAGCAAAGGCTCATAAGCCTAGTCATCAATATCAAGGGCCCATCAATGGATCATCCTCCTTCACCAGGCATTGCCCCTGCACTTGGGAGACTGTTGCTGCTCCATTAGAGAATGTGGCAAAGCTCTCCAGGATGGGAATTCAATATTCTCTCAGTTATTATGTGAGTCTCCACCCACTGTGACAATGCCCCGTGAACATTTGAACACATTTATATACCTTATATGTATGCCCAGGTGAACTTCCTCCCATGTATCCCCCATCACTGACACCTCACACCAATGATCCTCCCCTGCCCCAGTTGTAACCATTCTGTGATCCTAAGATTCTTCAAGAATGAAGCCATTAAAATAGCCAAATACAATTAATAGGAAAATGAAATTTTAATGATAGGTTTAAATATAAGAAATAAAATACATAAAAATTTTAAAAAACTAAAAATAACATAAAATTTAAAAATTGGCGTATTAAAAAATAATGAAAAATATTAAATTTTTTTGACATTTTGCCTTTCATCACTGTAATATCTGGTGTCCTGTATGTACAGTGGCATTTTCTTCCATTTATTTCTGTGTCTTAACTTTTTTTCATTTTGTTTTCAAAGAAGTTTTAGGTCACAGTAAAGTCACATACAGAATACAGGGGACTCCTCATCCACCCTTGGGTTCACTATGCTATTCAGCCCCTAGATTATTCTCTAGCTTTCTTCCAATTGACATTTACACCCCTAGACTACCCTTTCAGCCACAATTCCATTTATGATCCAGCTGTATTAGTTCTACTCACTATAATTTGTTACCATCAACTCTATCCATTTCTACACTTTTACAGTCAAGTTAATTAAAACTTCTACATACATTAAGCATCAGTACACCTTCTCAGCATGCCTCTTATCTCCTAATAACCGATACTCTAGGTTTTAACTCCATGTGTTTATACTTTGTATTTAGTTCATATTAGTGAGACCATGCAATATCTGTCCTTATGTGTCTGGCTTATTTCACTGAATAAAATGTCTTCAATATTCATCCATGTTATCATATGTGTCCCAATTTCATTTCTTCTTACAGCAGCATAGTATTCCATCATATATATATACCACATTTTGTTTATCCATTCATTTGTTGTTGGACATTTGAGTTGTTTCCATCTTTTGGCAATTGTGAATAAAGCTGCTGTGAACATTGGTTTGTAAATGTCTGTTCATGTCACAGTTTTCAGTTCTTTTGGATATATTCCTAATAGAGGGATTGCTGGATCATATGGCAGTTCTATATTTAGCTTCCTGAGAAACTGCCAAACTGTCTTCCACAGAGGCTGCACCATTGTACATTCCTACCAACAGTGAAGGAGTGTTCCTATTTCTCCACATCCTCACTAGCACTTATTTATTTATTTTTTTTAATAATGGCCATTCTATGTGGTGTGAGATGATATTTCATTGTTGTTTTGATTTGCATTTCCCTAATAGCTAGTGATATTAAACACTTTCATATGTTTTTTTGGCCATTTGTATTTTCTCTTTGGGAATATGTATATTTAAGTCTTTTGCCCAACTTTTAATTAGATTGCTTGCTCTTTTATTGTTGAGTCTTATGATCTCTATATATAGAATTGAAATCAAACCCTTATTGCATATGGGGTTTCCAAATATTTTCTCCCATTGAGTGGGCAACCTTTTCACTTTCTTGATGAATTTCTTTGAATCACCAAAGTGTTTAAGTTTGAGGAGATCCCATGTATCCATGTTTTCTTTTGTTGCTCGTGCTTTCGGTGTAAGATTTAAGAATTCACCACCAGGTCTTGAAGATGTTTCCCTACATTTACTTCTAAGAGCTTTATGGTTATAGATTTTATATTTAGGTCTTTGATCCATTTTGACCATAGATGTGTGGTTCTGTTTCTGAACCATCATTTTGGTTCCATTGTTCTATGTGTCTGTCTTTATGCCAATACCATGCTGTTTTTACCACTGTGCTAGGTAATATGATTTAAAGTCCAGATGTGAGAGTCCTCCAACTTTGCTCTTCATTTTTAAGATGTTTCTGGCTATTCGGGGCCCCTTACCCTTCCAAATAAATTTGAGAATTGTGTTTTCTGTTTGTTTAAAAAATGCTGGTGTAATTTTTATCAAGATTGCATTGAATCTGTATATCAATTGGGGTAGAATTGACATCTTAATGACATTTAGTCTTCCAATCCATGAGCACAGAATGTTCTTCCATTTATTTAGGTTTATTTTTATTTCTTTCAGCAATGCATTGCAATATTTTGAATATAAATACTTTACATCCTTGTTAAGTTTATTCCTAAATATTTCATTCTTTTAGTTGCTATTGTAAATGGAATTTTTTCCCTGACTTCCTGCTCAGAGCACACATTACTAGTATATAGAAACACTACTGATATGCACATATTAATCTTGTATCTTGTCACTCTGCTGAAATTGTTTATTAGCTCTAGCAGCTTTGTTGTAGATTTTTCGGTACTTTCTAGGTATAGGATCGTATCATCTGTGAATAGCAAAAGTTTTACTTCTTTGTTTCCTACTTAGATGCCTTTTATATCTTTTTCTCATGTGATTGCTTTAACTAGAAGCTCTAGCACTATATTGAGCAACAGTGGTGACTTGGCCATCCTTGTCTTGCTCACAATCTCAATGGGAAAGCTTTAAGTCTTTCACCATTGAGTACAATGTTAGCTGTGGGTTTTTCATACATGGCCTTTATCATGTTGAGAAAATTTCCTTCAATTCTTATGTTTTGTGGCATTTTAGTCAAGAAAGCAAAATACAAAAGGGTATTTTGTCAAATGCCCTTTCTGCATCAATTAATAGGATCATGTGAATTTTTTCCTTTGATATATTAATCTGGTGTATTATAAAATGCAATTGATCATGATGAATAATTCCTTTAATGTGTTGTTGGAGTTCACTAACAAGTATTTTATTGAGGATTTTGCATCTGTATTCATTACAGAAATGGGTCTGTAATTTTCTTTTTTTGTAATATCTTTATCTGTCTTTGGTATTAGGGTGCTATTGGCTTCATAGAATGAGTTTGGTAACATTCCTTCTTGTTTAACTTTTTGGAAGAGTTTGAGTAAGATTGGTATTAAATCCTCTTTGAATGCTTGATAGAACTCACCTATGAATCCATGTGGTCCTGCGCTTTTCCTTTTGGGGAGTTTTTTGATGACTGTATCAATCTGTTTATTTGTGATTGGTTTGTTGAGGTCTTCTATTTCTTCTAGGGTCAGTGTAGGTTGCCTGTATGTCCCTAGGAATTTTTCCATTTCATCTACATTGTCTAGTTGGTTGGCATACAGTTGTTCATAGTACATTTTTATGATCTCTTTTATGTCTCTGGAGTAATGCCCCTATTTTCATTTTTATTTTATTTATTTGCATCTTCTATCTTTTTTCTTTGTCAGTCTACCTAAGGGTTTGTCGATTTTGTTAATCTTCTTGAAGAACCAACTTTTGGTTTTGTTAATTCTCCTTATTATTTTTGTTGTTGTTCTAAATTTCATTTATTTCTGCTCTGGTATTTATTGTTTCATTCCTTTTGTTTGCTTTGGGAATACTTTGTTGTTCTTATTTTAGTTCTTACAGCTGTTTAATTAGGTCATTGATTTTAGCTATTTCTTCTTTTTTAATGTAAGCACTGAGGGCTATAAATTTCCTTCTCAGCACCAACTTCACTGCATCCCATAGGCTCTGATAGGTTTTATTCTCATTTTCATTCATCTTGAGATATTTATTGATTTCTTTGCAATTTCTTCTTTGACCCAACTGATTATTTAAGGTTGTGTTGTTTATTTTCCATATATTTGTGAATTTTCCCTTTTTCCACCTGTTGTTGATTTCCACCTTTGTTCCATTATGATCAGAGAAAGTGCTTTGTATAATTTCAATCTTGTTGAATTTATTGAGATCTGTTTTGTGACCTGACATATGGTCGATCCTGGAAAAAGATCCATGAGTACTTGAGAAGAATGTATATCCTGCTGTTTTGGGATGGAATGTTCTGTATATGTCTATTAGGTTTAGTCCATTTAAGCTCTTCATTTCTTTATTGATCCTCTCCCAAATGTTCTAGCTAATGCTGAGAGTGGTGAATTGAAATCGCCAACTATTATTGTAGAGATGTCTATTTCTCTCTTCAGTTTTACCAGTGTTTGCCTCATATAATTTGAGGCATACTGGTTGGGTGAATATACATTTATGATTGTTATTTATTCCAGGCGAATTGCCCCTTTTATTAATATATAATATTCTTCCTTGTCTCTAATAACAGTTTTGCTTTTAAAGTCTATATCATCCAATATGTGTATATATATGTGTATATATATGTGTATATGGTGCATGTACACCATCTTTTTTGTTTGTTTGTTTCTACATGCTTGTAATATCTTTTTCCAGCCTTTTACTTTCAATCTATTAGTATCCTTGGGGCTAAAGTGAGTCTCTTATAGACAGGATATAGATGGTCCATTTTTCTTATCCATTCCACCAGTCTGTGTCTTTTGATTGGGGAGTTTAATCCATTAACATTCAATTTTATTATTGTAAAGGCAATTCTTCATCCATTTTTACCTTTGGGTTTCATCTGTCAGATTTTATTTTCACCACTCTTTTTACACTTTTAGTTATTTTTACTGATACAATCTTCATTTCTAGACACTCTTCCAAGCCTCTTTCTCCTATCTTTTCTTTTTAGGCTGTAAGACTCCCTTTAATATTTCCTGCAAAGCTTGTGTCTTGGTTACAAGCTCTCAGTTTCTATTTATCTGTGAATTTTCTAAACTTGCCTTCATTTTTGAAAGACAATTGTGCCAGATATAAGATTCTTCGCTGGCAGTTTTTCTCTTTCAGTATCTTAAATATATCATACCACTGCCTTCTTGCCTCCATGGTTTCTGATGAGAAATGAACACTTAATCTAATGGGGCATCCCTTTTATGTGATACATCACTTTTCTCTTGCTGTTCTCAGAATTCTCTGTCTTTGTCATTTGACATTCTGGTCATTAAGTGTCTTGGAGTAGGTCTATTCAGATTTATTTGGATAAGAATATGTTGTGCTTCTTGGACATGAATATCTCAGTCTTTCAGTAGGGTTGGGAAATTTTCAACCATTATTTTTTTGAATATCCATTCTGCCCCTTTTCCCTTCTCTTCCTCTTCTGGGACACCCATGACACATATGTTTGCATGTCTCTTGCTGTCATTTACTCCCCTGAGACCCTGTTCAATTTTTTCCATTCTTTTCTTCATTTGTTCTTTTGTATGTTTGCTTTTGTAGGCCATGTATTCAAGTTCAGTGATCCCTTCTTCTGCCTCCTCACATCTGCTGTTATATGCCTCCAGTTTTCAATTTTATTTACTGCACTTTTCATTACCATAAGATCTGATATTTTTTTATGTATGCTTTCAAATTCTTTGTGATCATCCACTGTCTTCTTACTATCCTTAATCTATGTAATCATCTCATTGAATGTATTAAGGAGATTTGTTTGAACGTCTATGATTAGTTTTCTCAACTCCTTTGTGTCACCTGGAGGCTTATCTTGATCCTTTGACTGGGCCATATCTTCCTGTTTCTTGGTATGAATTGCATTTTTTGTTGGTGTCTTGGCATCTGGCTTACTAGATGTATTTATTTTTGGCACAGTTTCTCTCTTTAGTTTAGGGCTTTCTTGCCCTTTCTCCCTTGCTGGTTGTGTAATAGGAACTGAGGATGTAGGTGGTACTGTATGGTTTGAAGGCTGATGCTGCCTGCATTGCCCCAAGAACCAATGAAGCTTTGCTCACCTTTTTCCTCTTCCAGGTCTAAGGATGGAGCCACAGCTGTGTGTAGTAATCCAAGCTGTGCAGGCCAAGACTATCTGTAGTTGCCCAGAATGACTGATGAAGCTTCATACCCTTTCTTCCCCTGCCTGGGGCAGGGATGGCTCTGCAGGTATGGGCAGCAAACTAAGCCATGTGGGTCAAAACTGACTGCAGTTGCTCAGGTAGATTAACATATCTCTGACACCCCTCCTCCTCTGTCCGGGGTGGAGATGGACCATCCAGAGTGCCCATCAATCTAATCTGTGTGGGCCAAAAGTGTCTGCAGTTGCCCTGAGAGGTTGAGGGAGTACCGTCCTTTCTGTTCTTTATGGTTGAGGATGGAATCACAGGCACCCAACAAACTATTCAGGTGTCCAGAGAGGCTGGGGAAACCTCTCTGGCTCCCTCTTGTCCTATCTGGGGTGGGAGTGGAGACACAGGTGCCCAACAGTCCAATCTATGCAGGTCAAAGATTCCTTCAGTTGCTCAGAGAGACTGAGGAAACACCAGCCCCCTCCTATCCTATGTCAGGGGGTATGAAATTGAAGGCACTCAACAAACCAGTCTGTGTGAGCCAAAAGCACCTGTAGTTGCCCAGAGAGGCTGAGGAAACACAGCTCCCCTCCTATCCTATTGAGGGACAAGGATGGTGCCCCAGGTATCCAATTATCCAGTCTGTGCCAGCCTAAAGCACCTGCTTTTATGCAGAAAGGCTGGTGCAGGAACCCCAGCTACCTTCCTGCCAGAGATGGGGTTGGAGCTTAGACCTGCAATCAGATCTGGGTGGAAAGAAGCTGGTCCCTACCATCACTGTGATTTTCAATCAGCCCCGCTTCTGCTCATGCTGGGGCGGTGTAAAAAAGATGGCTACTGCCCTCTTTCTGACTTGGACAGTTTCAAACTTTAGCTGATTTTAGTATTATACTTTAGCCAGCCAAAGTTACAAATCAGTAGCTGAAGTCAGTGCCTAACCATCCTTTCCTCCCCGTTTTGGGAAATGGAGCTTCCAACTCCAACCAGGGACTAGCTCCTGAGATGGTTTGTGCTGCCAGTGGAGGATGGGCACTGGCCTCTGCAGCATGGCGTGCTCTACTCATGCAACTTCACTGCAGATAGGCAGTCTGCTCCTTCTGTTCTTTCAAGGATGTTGAAAGATGCTTTTCTGGTCTTCTGGGCCCCCCAAATAGGTTCTTTTGATAACTCTAGGTGCTTACTAACTGCCTTGTAGGACATGCTGACTCTTGGAGCTCCTTATCTGTTGTCATCTTGCCCTGACCACCAATTATTATTTTTTATAGAATTTGTATCCTGCATTCTTGATAATTTGCCTTATTCATTCTTGGAGCTGCATTGATGATTCCTTAGACTTTTCTACTTACTCAGTTACGCCATCCGTAAATAGAAACATTTTTACTTTTTTCTTTTCAAACTTTTTTTCTTTCTTTCGTTATTGCAGTGGTTAAAATTTCCAGCACAATTATGAATTAAAGCAGTAAGAACAGACATCCTTACATCATTTCTAATCTTAGGGGAAATCACCCAGACTTTTACTATTAAGTATGATCTTGGATTTATTTGCTTGCTTGTTTTGTTTTGTTTTAAATAGATTCTCTTTAACAGGTTGAGGAATTTCCCTGCTCTTCTTAGTTAGCTGGGAATTTTTATCATGGATGGGCAGTGGACTGAGTCAAATGTTTTGTTTGCATCTATTAATATGATCATGTGAATTTTTTCTCAATTATTCTTTTAATGTTGTTAATGACATTCCAGCTCTTTCTTTGTCTGAAAATTTCTAACATTTCTAGTTCTATATTCCCAGGGCAGAATCCCATAAGCCTCTCTTGCATCTATAGCACAGTATTGTATCATGGACTCCAGCAAATAGGCACCCATGCCCCAGTTCATGAAGAAATGAGGTCAGGCAGAGGACTGGCTCTGCAGGAGACCCACATGCTTTATGTTTCTGGAGTTAGTGGCAGGTTCTTCTTCCTGGGCTCAATCTGCAGTCTATTTCCAGAGGGTATTTGTTACTTCCCTCATGAGTTCTGCAGTATGTCTCTCTGTGGTGTTCCTGAAAGTTTGACCCCAGTCTGTTTCTGAAAGCTTCCATAGGTTCACTGAGCTTCGTAATATCTTTTAATTTATCTCAGCCAAATTTTATCTTAATGGGTTCTGATTTTCTTCACAATTGTATGCAGATGCCATGAGTATTTTCGTATTTTATTTTGACGTGAATATGTAGGAGTTTGAAAGCTGAATACTCAAGTGTGAGATTATTATGCAGAGCAGATTGTTTTCCAAAGGGATTGTTTCTGCTATTTTACATAAACCCCAAGTGTATTGATGACCATTTTAATCTAGATAATCTGATGGATGAGAAATTGTAACTCATTGTGATAGTAATTTGTAAGACTTTGAGTAAAAATGAAGTTATGCATTTTACATATGTTTATTGCTTATTCGTGTTTACTTTTATATGAATCACTGATCATGTTGGTGCAATTTTTAAATGGGTTATTTCTCTTTTCTTTGTTGATTCAAAGGAGTTCTTTTTATTTCCCTTTTGAATTATATACATAGAAAGAGTTCAAAGTTCTCCTCACCATTTTAACTTTTCATGATCATAATTGTGCCTCTTAAGGAACACAAGTTTTAAATATAATTTAATCAACTTTTTAAATATTTAATAATTAATTGTAATCTTTTTAAAGAAATCCTCACCTACCCCTGTATTGTAAAGATATTCTCCAATATTTTCTTCTAAATGTTTACAGTTACAGTTATTTTATTATAACTATTAAGTCTTCAATCTAACTAGAATTATGGTTTTTCTTCTTTTTTCATTTCCTTCTCTTATCATTTGGAAATTAAAACCCTTTTATTTCTATTATTTTAGTATTTATCTCTGAAATTGTATAAGTTTACTTAATATATTCTAAAATTAATCAGTGTCTTTAAATCTACTCTAAAATACAAGAATGTTAGAGAAAATTGACTCCAACTCCCTCTTCATGAACATGCAATTTTCCAGTGTGTTATTTCCAAACTTTTATATTACCACAAATTAACCATTGTTATTATCACATTCATTATTTTATACAAATAATATTTAAATTGTCTTACAGATTGTTTTTTAAGGAGCACAGTTTCTAAGTGGACAGTTATTGTCTCTAATATCAAAGATATTTCAAAGTCTTTTGCTTCCTTCCATGTGGCTGTAAAAAAGTCTGTAGCAGATTTTGTGGGGTTAGGAATTTGTTAGCATTAATGATTTATAATCTCAACAAATCCTGAGAATTGATATGCCCTTACTTTAACTTGACTTATTCCTCAAAGGGTATCATGCAAGAGTTGGCCTGGCCATTCATCCCATCATTTAAATATGTAGCTGAAAGTGGATGCTCAGGTCAAGGTCACTTACTCAAGGTCACTTTGGAGGATTTAAAGCAAAATTCCACAAAAGCAACCCTTTTCCTCTTATTGGAAAAACTGGATGTTCATAACATTTTAAAAAATTGTGGCTTGATATATTTTGCATTTTGGATCTGGCTATCTACACATTTTAGTATAGCACTTTGCATTTCTGGCCCAATGTTACTATTATTTTCATATAATTTTACAATTAAAATCTTTATTTCTTTTCAATCCTCAGAAGGATTGCTGTATCAAGCAAGAATGGAATTGTACTGTCTGTGTTCTCCTCAGCTTCATTTGTTTGACAGAATCACATTGACAAACATGGTGAATAATGAAGAGGAAGGAAAAGAGGAAGGACACAGAGCTCAGGCATCTGTTTCCACAGCAAATGTTAACAGACTTCTCACCAGACAGAGTACAAGGAGATCTTGAGGCTTACAGTCCTGTGAGATACCTTCTGCTATTTTATCCTTATCTCAGAATTCTTAACTTGATTCCACCAAGATAAATTATAGTCTTATATTACAACCAGCTCTGCCTGCACTTAAAATCAACTAGTGTTTATCCATATTATTTATAGAGATCATTTTAGTATGTTTTGTTATCTAGTTGTCATTAAAATGCAATACAATATGCATATTCTTTCTACAGCTATGTCAAAATTTATACATCCAGGTATTAGCTTTCCTCATTGATTCAACCTTATACCCACTACATGATATATCAACATAACTTGGTTTGTGTTTGAAGGAAAGCTTGTGATGGCCTTTAAGCTTTATTTAAGCACCCAGATATCTAGAATTCAACACTGACTGGTAAATGTGGATAAATTGAGAATACTTGTGATGCCCTCTTGAACAATACTGGCAAGCATCCTTAATCTCTTCTTTGACTTACCATTTCACTAACTGACAACATTAAAGTCCACCATCATCTCTTATTATCTGTCTATATTATAAGAACCAGATCTCAATGGAGAAACTCATGATTTGTGAATGCTCTTATATAATCATTGGCTGTTGGTTAAGTGAAATTGAGACTCCCTGGCACAAAATCAATTACTGCAATAAAATTGCCTAGGAAAACTGAGAGTGACAATAGAGTTCACATTTGTCTCACGTGCCATTTGCATGTCCTTACATGTATTAACTCATTTAACTTTCAAACAACCTTAAGAGGTAGATTCTATGATTTAAAAAAAAAATCATTTTATACTGAGGAAATAGTGGTGTTAAGTTTATTTGGAACCAGACTGTATCCAGGTCCCTCTGGACTCTGAACTGTTTTCCTCAAGGTGGTCAAGAAACACATGTTAGAAAGATCATATTCCTTACCAAAGTCATCTTAAATTAGTGAAATACTCAAAATAATATAAAACAATGGAAAATAAAATGTTCCAAGAGGTAAGAGAAATATTTTTTGAATTCAGATGCATCTTCAGTTGTTGTGATATAACTTTCCATATTAAGTAAAAGGAATTGGGGAAATCAGTCACCTTTGTATTGGTACCTAACTGAGGATAAGGAAATGGTCCAATAAGGTAGAAGTATGGAACCTGTGACAAATGTTGTTGACTGTCAAATAAAATGAGGATGTACAAAGTCCACTGTGTCTGTGGCAACATCAAAGTCATTTGTAACCCAACCAAGAGTAATTTCAGTTAAGTGCTGAGAATAGAAGTCTCTTTGGAGCAAGCTGAGAAATGATTAAAAGATAAAGAATTAGAGCACTTTGGTCATATGTCTATTTTGAGAATTGGTACATGAATGAAAACAGAGAATGGGGGCAGTTGAGAAGTTGAGAGTTTCAGGTAATTATTTTAGGGTACAAAATTCTAAAGGAAATCTCTATATTCAACTGCAAATGAGCCTTACATAAAAATGGGAATGCCAATTTACTTTTTTATTTTGAGGAGGTACCTGAGATTGAATCCGAGACCTCATACGTGGGAAGCAGGTACTCAAACACTGAGCTACCCATTCCCTCTAATTTCCTTTTAAATTCCATCTTAGCTACTTTCAGAAATGTGGTTCGATATATGTGTGTGACTGGATAATAGTTTGAGGTAATTATCTATTTTTTTTGTTTCCCTTTTTTGTTACTCCCAAGTCAAGCTTATAGAAATCTCTGTAACCACGGCCCCAGGGGAAAGACTGAACGCAGAAATAGTTTATGAGACAAATTAGCACACCCCAGATGTTTACTAACATTACTTATGCAGAAATAATAAGTATTACAAAAGTATCAAATGACTGTTTATTATTTTCACCATCCTACTTATCACAATCTTATTTTATTGTTTTCTAATTTGCTTGTTGGCTTTTTTTTTCTTAAGCTCCAAGCACAAACAGGACATGTCATATGTTAGGCACCTAACAGATGTTCATTAAATGAATGAGTGGATGAAATAATGAATGAATGTGTCTGGCTCAGAATGGTGAGAAGATTCAGGACGTAAAATGTTTTGGCCATAAGCCTAAAGGAAAAAGTTCTCTTTAATACTAAAAGTATCACTAGTGCAGGGATGGGGATGGGGGTTGTATAAGTTTCCTAGGACTGCCATACCAAAGTACCAAAGCTTAAAACAACAGAAATTTATTGTTTCTGGAGGCCTACCTCTGATGGCCACAGGTGAGGCTTCTTCCTTGGCCAGCTTGATGGCTCTTGGTGCCTTTTAGCCTGTAGCTCTATCACTCCAATCTCTGCTTCCATTTTCCTATGGCCTTCTTCCCTCTTTAAGACCATCCTAATCCAGGATTATCTCCTCGTAACTTAGCTAATTACATCTGTTAAGACTCTGTTTCCAAATAAGGTCACCTTCTAGGTTCTATTGGGACATGAATTTGGGGAGGTCACAATTCAACCCATTACAGGGGTGAAGAAAGAACAGAGGATTTTGAGATTTGAAGACAGAGGGGACCTGCTTCACTAACAGAAGTCTAAAGGGAGCAATTGCTGTGTATTGTTCTGGCACCCAGAATACAGACTGAAATCAACTTTTCAGGGGCCTTGTGCCAAGAATAGTGATGCAGCAGGAGAAACTGAACTTGCTGGAGGAATCCTGCAATCAGAGGAAAGCTGGAACTGGAAGGGTAGAAAATCCTGAAGAGGCCAAAATTGATTTTCACAGTATAATGAGATATAGAATTGAAATGGAAATTCAATTGAGTCATTTATTAAAAATAAATAGAGTTTTATATGTTGCACAGCTGGGTTCATGAACTGAGATTCACATCCATCTCAAGAGCCCACTATTATTTCTTTTGAGATAATTAGTCAGGAAGAAATCAGACTTTGGTGATGGAAAGGAAAGACTAAGCCTTTGGCCAATTATCATCAATGCTTTTAAAAGTGTAGTCGTAGGAAAGTGGTGGTAAGGTCTCCTGTTCATGTTTTAGGGTCAATCACTGAAACTTCCTTTTACTCAGAATGTTCCTCCTCAGATATCCATGTTTGACTCTTTCATTTCTTTCAAGGCTTTCTACAAAATCTTACTTTCATATTGAACTCCATCTTGGCTGCTCCATTTAAAATTCTAACTCACCATCACGCTGATTATTTCATAGTTTCTTAATTTTTTTCTTTTTTCCTAGTAAAACTTATCACCTCCTAAGATACTGTAAAATCTATTATATATTAGGTTTAAGATTCATCCTTTATTGTCTACGGCCATATCACCCTGAACGCGCCCGATCTCGTCCGATCTCGGAAGATTCATCCTTTATTGCCTACTGAGTATAAGTTCCACAATAGCAGGGAGCTCTTATCTATTTATTCCCTGTTATAAACATGTATACAAGGGCATAGAACAGAGCTTGACTCAGTGACTATTTATGGAATGAACGAATAATAACTCACTATGTTGGCTACAGGTCCTCTCCTACATTGCTGGTAGTAATGTAAAATAATACAATATGAAAAGAATTAGAAATGTGCATATTCTACAAATATACTCAGACATTTATAGACCATTACAACTACTAACAGTTTCTTTTGCATTCAGGTTTCCTGTGCAAACACATTTCTTAACATAAGTGATTGCGAACATTTTACTTTGTTCTTCTTTTTTTTTTTCAAAGCCATTATTTCACATCTATCCATACATCTTGATTCTTTTTAATAATTTTATAACATTACACCAGTCCCCTCATTTACAATTGTAATATTTTGTTATTAACTATTGTAGACCTGAAAGGCTGGGGTGGGTAATAGCTGAGGTCAGAGAAAAAAATGTGGGACCAGACTATGAATGGCTTTTTAGGACATTGTAAGAATATTTACATGTATTCTTTTTTTATATTACTGTGTTTTATTTTTTCTTTATTTTTAAAGAAGCTTTAGATTATATAAATGTTACATTGAAAATATAGGGGATTCCCATATACCCCACCCCCTCCCCTCTCATATTTTCCCCATTAAAAATATTTTTCATTAGTGTGGTACATTTGCTACAATTGATGAACACATATTGAAGCATTGCTACTAACCTGATCCATAGTTTACATTATGGTTTACACTTTACACTGCACAATTTTATAGGTTTTGACAAAATATAAAATGGCTTGTATCCATCATTTCAATAACATGCAGAACAATTCCAGTGTCCTCAAAATGCCCTAAATGTTACACTATTTTTCCCTCTCTCTTCCCTCAGAACCTCTGGTGTCCACTGTCTTTATAGTACATGTAGTCTTAAGGTAAAGGGGGATGATGGATCCACCTTTAGTTTCAAAAAAGTATTACTCTGGTTATTATGTTAAAACTAGAATGTGGGATTGTATCTACCAGGGTTCTGACAGGAAAACAAGTGGCACATACAACTTGAGTAATTTGAGGAAAATTGAATTTTAAGTAATATGTAGGAAATAGAGAAAGCACATAAAGATAAGGCTAGTAGGAATTTCGGCCACATTGTGGTGTTGGAAGGACATTACCTCCTAGAAGACTGAATAGTGGGGAAGAGAAATCTCACCAGAAAAGTTTTAGAACCAGGAATGAGAGAGTTCTGTGAAGAAGGCCCCCATCAGTAAGAGTTGCAACCTTTGGTTGAGAAATGCATAGCCTGAGGGATGTGCTAATAACCTAAGTAATGTCTCCAAGAGATATCAGGTCTTTATCACTGTAAACTGTAAATGTTAACAAATCAAAAAAGGGCCCCTGAGGATGTGATTAATGATCTTAAAATGGGATAATTATCCTTGATTATTCCAGAAGATACTAAACATAATCACAAGTGTCTTTATAGGAGAGAGGCATAAGGAGATGTGACACACAGTGGAGAAGAAGATGTGAAGACAATACAGAGATTTTGAAGATGCTGGCCTTGAAGTCTGGAGTGATGCAGTCACAAGCCAAGGAATCTTGACAGCCACTAGAAGCTTAAAAGGCTGTTGTAAAAATCCAGAGAGCAGATATTGGTGGCCTCACTAAACTGACTGCATAGAAGGTTAGATTCTGGATGTATGTTCATTCTTAGGACATCAAAACACATAATGAGCAGAAATAATCAATTGAAACTGACCCAGGACTGACACATATGTTAGAATTAGCATAGAAGGATATTAAAATGGTTAATATAATTGCATTATATATGTTCAAAAAGATAAATAGAGACATAAATGACATACAAAAGACTCTAAACTTCTCTTGTTGAAAATTACAATGTCTGAGATAAAAATTATACTAGATAGGAAAAAAAATAAGTGAATTCCTAAGAATAACAATAGAATCTGTCCAGAATGAAATAAATAGGAACAAAAATTGCTTTTTGAAAAAGACAGAAGAGCATCAATGTGCTGGGACAATTTCAAGCAGCCTTCCATATCGGTAACTGGAGTCTCCAAAGAAGAGAAAGAAGAGGGAGGGATGGAAAAATTATTTAGGAAATTATGGTGAAAGCTTTCCCAAATTGATGGAAACTATAAACCCAAGAAACTCAGCACTTCCTTGGCACAAGAAACATGAAGAAACTACACCAATACACATCATAATCACATTTCTCAAATCCAGTGATAATGAGAATTTCTTGAATGTAGCCAGAAGATAAAGATATGCTATGTATAGAGGAACAAAGATAAGAATGAAATCAGATTTCTTGTCAGAAACCATGCAAGCAAGTAGACTTAAAAATATGTGTGAAGGTCAGAGACCTGAGACATAGGCCACTAAGATTTAATCAGAATATTAAAGAATGCTGCCCTTCCCCCATACTTTACCACCACACCAAGAGGACTCTAGTATAATAACAGTGGATTTTAGGTGAAAGGGCTGCAAGATTCGGACAAAACAAGGTCATTAGAGGAATATGAAACCACACAAAATTTCTCTTAGCCGTATTTACATAAAACCTCACACTAAAGGTCTATTTACCTCAGTTCCTACCCGACACAACATGTCTGGCTTTCAACAGAAATTATAAGGCAGGCCAAAGGACAAGAGGGAAAAATAGTCAGAAGATATAAAGCAATGATCAGAACTAGACTCAGATATGACACAAATATTGGAATTATCAGTGAGAAATTTTAAAATAGCTCTGACTAATATGATAAGGATCCTAATGGAACTAGTAGACAACATACAAGACCAGATGGGAAATATAAGCAGAGAGACAAAAACTAATAAAGATGCTAGATAAAAACACTGTAATAGATATAAAATGATATAAAAATGTCTTTAATGGGCTCATTAGTAGACTCTACATGGCTGAAGAAAAAGTCCATAGGAGCTTCCCAAGCTGAAATTAAAGATAATAAAGAAAAAAAATACAGAAAAGAGCATTCAAGCACTGTGGAAAAATTTCTAAAGGTGTCAGATAGGTGTACTTTGAATACCAGAAAGAGAGGAAAGAGAGAATGAAGCAGAGAAATACTTGATGTAATAATGCATACAGACTTTCCAAAATGAATGATAGACACTGAAAAACTGATCCAAGAATCTCAGAGAACACTAAGCAGAATAAATAGCAATAAAACCACACCTAAGCACATCCTGTTTAAACGGAAGAAAACCAAATACAAAGAGAAAAATTTAAAGGAAGCCAGAGGGAAAAAAAGAAAACCATACCTATAGAAAAATAAGAATAAGATTTAAATCAGGCTTCTCATCAGAAGCCATGAAAGCAAAATGATAGTGGAGTAAAATATTTAAAATGTTGAAAGGAAAACAAACAGGCAAACAAAATCAACCACCTAGAATTCTGTATTCAGTGAAATTATTCTTCCAATGTGAAGGAGAAGTAAAGGCTTTCTCAAGCAAACAATACCTGATGGAATTCATGGTTAGCACACCTGCCCTGCAAGAAATTTTAAAAGAGTTTGCTCAGGGAAAAGGAAAATTACATAGAGTAGAAATTCTGGTCTACATATAGAGAAGATGAGAATCAAAGAATGAGTAAATGAATATAAAATAATACCTTATATATTTCTTATTCTTAATATATCTAAAATAATTTAAATAACATTAGTAACAATGTGTTAAGTGATTATACCAAATGGATAAGTGAAATGACTGACAGCAAGGCCACAGGTATGAGAAAATGGGAGAAATTGGGAATTCTCTGTTATAAGGTACAAATACCACACTTGAAGCAGTATAGTATTATTTGAAAAAAGGATTTAAATTATTTAAAAATGTATATTGTATACAGTAGGACATATCCAGTAAATTTTACTTTTTAAAAGGAAGGATAATTGCAATGTTAAGAGAGGAGAAATAATGAAACAATATAAAATGCCCAATTTAAGTCAGAGAAGGTGTGTGTGGGGGAACAAAGAATAAATACAACAAATAGAAATCAGTTATAAATATGGTATATATCAATACAATATATCAATAATCTCTTTAAATGTTAATCATGTAAATACAGCAATTAAAAGACAGAGATTGGGCCCCAGCCCTGATCAAGATGGCAGAGTGAGAAGGTTCAGGGCTCTTTTCACCTACAGAAGCTTTGAATAACCAGCAAGAACTGACAGAAACATCTTTCTCAAAGCCCCAGAAAACAATTTAAGGACTAAAGTAACATGGCAAGCACCAAATGAAGATAAAAGCTACTTAAAAGCTGTAGGATCTCATGGTGCCCTGGCTGGCCCTTCCCTCATCCCCTCACTGGCTTGGCACAGAGCTGACCTGTGCTTCTAGTACAGATCCCTGGACCTCGTTCCAGAGGGAGCAGAGTAACTCTTGTGCACATAGTGGGAACATGTATGTCTCGTGGTCACCTGAGGGACTTTCTGTCTTAGAAGTTTCCCTGTGTGTAGAAACTGGCTCACTGGGCTCTCTTAAAAATGCTGTGGAAGAGCAGTCAAGTGACTGCTTGAGGCAAGGGATTGCTGACTGTAGGGCATATCATGCAGTGTCTGAGACTATGAAGAAAGTACTTCCTAGGGAAAAGGGAACATTTGTATCCATGTAAATGAGGGAATTCCTAGGGTCACACATGGATGCTCAAGACAAGACATTTGTGCAGAAAGGACCAGAGAGTACCCTATGCTTTGCTACTACTATACTGTCCATACAAGAAATACTAAAGGGTGTTCTGCAGGTTGAAAGTGAAGGACACCAGACAATTGACTGAAGCCACATGAAGAAATAAATATCCGTAAAGTTAATGAGATTAATGAGTTAATGAGATGAGTTAATGAGATAATTAAAAAAAGTTAAATTTACTTTTGTTATTTGTAACTCTACTTTTAACTTCTTACAACATCTAAAAGGTGAATGCATAAAATAAGAAATCAATGGTTTTGGACTCATAATGTATAAATATGTAATTTGTGACAAGAATTACATAATGGTAAGGGTAGAGAAGGATATAGGAACATAGTTTATGGATGCTATTCATGTTAAATTGGTATCAAAGCAATATTGCTGTAGATTTATGATGTTAAATTTAAACCCCATGGTAACTGTAAAGAAAATATCAGAGAATGCAAGAGCTCATAGAGAAAGTAGAGTATAGGTTACCTGAGGTGGGGTACAGGAGGAATGGAGAGTTAATGCAAAATGATTGTAGGTTTTCTGTTTGGGGTAAACCATCCATCTAGTTCTGGATGGTAGTGAGGGTACTTTCACATTGTGAATATGATTAATCCCACTGAATGTTACGCTTGGAAGAGGTTGGGATGAGCAGAAGATTTATGTTGTACATATGTTTCCACAATTAAAAAAGAAAGATAAACTACAGAGACAAAGACAATTAAATGCAATACATGATGTTAGATGGGATCTAAGGACAGAGGTAAAGCTCAAAAGGTCATTATTGGGACATAAGAAAAAATGGAATTTAGAATGTAAACTTTATATCAATGTTAAATTTCCTGAACTTGATAACTACACTTAAGGTTTTTACATTAGTGAATATCCTTGTTTGTAGGAAATGTACATGGAAATATTATATGTTCAAGGAATATAGTATGTGTAACCTGCTTTCAAATATTCAGTAAATATATGAAAGAAAGAAAGAAAGAAAGAAAGAAAGAAAGAAAGAAAGAAAGAAAGAAAGAAAGAAAG
>JAQZBX010005115.1:0-57513 GCA_029593785.1 Cabassous unicinctus | reverse complement strand
GTTGTAAGAGAAAACAAGTGCATAGCACTCAAAGTGTCCAGTATCTGTATTCGTTTTCAAAACAGAGGAATGTACTGCAGACACAGAGTGTTAGGTAAACCAATTTTGGACGTTGATGTTAGATGACAGCAAAAGCATAACCGTCAAAGACCAGTATCTGACTTATTTTTTCAAACTGAAGATCATTATCCATTTACAGGACATTAGGTATACCAGCATTTTGACATTGTTTGTAAATAAAAACAAGTGCATAACAGGCAGTGAAACCAGTATCTGACTTACTTACCAAATCTAAAGTAAATAATGCATTCACAGAGCATTAGGTAACACCAAGGATTTGACATTGACTGTAAGAGTAAACAAGAGCATAGTAGTGAATCAAACCAGTAAATGGCTTAGTTTTCAGAGTGATGTACATATGAAATTTATAGAAAGTTAGGTAAACCCATTGTTTTGATATTGGGTGTAAGTGAAAACAAATGATTAACATTCAATTAAACCAATATCTGTCCTAGTTTTCAAAACTGAAGAACTTTCTCTAATCAATGAGCATTAGGTAAAATCATTCTTTTGACTATGCAAGTAAAAAGAAGTGTAGAGCAATCAATGAAGCCAATATCTGCTTTAATTTTCTGTAATGATGAACATCCTGCTTTCACCAAGCATTAGGTAAAACCATTGTTTGGTGTTGATTGTAAGTGAAAATAAGTGCATAGTAGTCAATGAAAACAGTTTTGCTTAGTGTTCAAAATAGAAGAACACACTACATTCACAGAGTGTTAGGTAAAACCAGTGTTTTGACATTGTAAGTGAATACAAGTGTATAGCATTCAAAGAAAAAAGTATCTGGCTTAATTTCCAAAACTGAAAAGCATACTGAATTCACAGATCATTAGGTAAAACCAGTGTTTTGACATAGTTTGTAAGTGAAAATAACTGTATAGAAGTATATCAAAGGAGTATCTGGCTTATTGTTCACAACTGAAGAACATACTGCATTCACAGACCGTTAGGTAAAAGTAGGGTTTTGACATTGATTGTAAATGAAAGCAAGAGCATAGCAGTCAAAGAAACCAGTATCTGGCTTCATTTTCAAAACTGAAGACATTCTGTATTCACAGAGTATTAGGTAGAACCAGTGTTTTGACATTGATTGTGAGTTCAAGTGCATAGCCATTAATGAAACCATTATCTCAATTAGTTTTCAAAACTAAAGAACATAGTGGAATCACAGAGCACTTGGTAAAACCAGTGTATTCACATTGATTGCAAATGAAAATAAAAGTGCATAGCAGTCAATAAAACCAGTATCTGGCATATGGTGAAATATGAAGAACATATGGCATTAACAGAGCATTAGGTAAAATCAGGTTTTGACTTTAATTGTATGTGAAAACACGTGATTGGAAATCAAAGCAACCAGTATCTGGCTTACTTTTCAAAATTAAAGGATATGCTGTATTCAAAAAGCACTAGGTAAAAATAGTGTTTTGACATTCATTATAAGTGAAAACACGTGAAATCATTCAATGAAACCAATACCTGGCTTAGTGTACAAAATTGAAGAACATATTGAATTAACTGAGCATTAGATAAAACCAGGGATTTGACATTGATAGTAAGTGAAAACACACGCAGAGGAGTCAATAAAACCAGTATATGGCATATGTTTCAAATATGAAGAATATATTGCCTTCAAAGAGCATCAGGTAATACCAGTGTTTTGACATTGATTATGAATGAAAACAACTGCATAGCGGTCAATGAAACCAGTATCTGTCTAATTAGTCCAAAATGAAGAAAATTGTGCAAACACAGATTGTTTGCTAAAACCAGTGTTTTGACATTGACTATAAGGGAAATCAAGTACATAGCAGTCAATGAAACCAGTATCTAGCTTAGATTTCAAAACTTAAAAACATAGTGCATTCACAGATTGATAGGTAAAACCAGTGTTTTGACATTGTTTGTAACAGAGAAATAAGTCATAGCAGTCAATGAAACCTGTAACTGGCTTAGTTTTCAAAAATGTAGAACATACTGCTTTCACAGATTGTTAGATAAACCAGTGTTTTGATATTGATTGTAAGTGGAAACAAGTACATGAAATCAATGACACCAGCATCTGGCTTAGTTTTCAAAACTGAAGAACATACTGCGTTCACAGAATGTTAGATAAAACCAGTGATTTGACATTGATTGTAAGAGGACCAAGTGCATAGTAGACAAATGAAACCAGTAGCTCACTTGGTTTTCCAAACTGAAGAAGAATCTGCATTCACAGAGCAAAGCTAAATCCAGTGTTTTGACACTGAATGCAAGAAAAGAAAAGTGAATAGAAGTCAATGAAGCAAGTATCTAGCTTAGTGTTCAAAACTGAAGAACATACTACATTCACAGAGTGTTAGGTAAAAGCAGGATTTTGACATTGATCATAAGTTAAAACAATTGAATAGCAGTCAAGTAAATGAGTGCCTCCTTGGTGTTCAAAACTGAAGAATGCACTACATTCACAGACATTAGGTATTACCAGTGTTTTGACATTGACTGTAAGTGAAAACAAGTACATAGCAATCAATGAAACCAGTATCTAGCATATGTTTCAAATATGAAGAGCATACTGCATTCACAGAGCATTAGGTAAAACCTGTTTTTGACATTGATTGTAAGGGAAACCAAGTGCATAACAGTCAATGAAACCAGTATCTTACTTAGTTTTCAAAATTGAAGAACATGCTGTATTTCCAGAGCATTAAGTAAATCTTGTTTTTAGACATTGGTTGTAAGTGAAAACAAGTGAATAGCAGTGAGTGAAACCAGTATTTGTCTTAGTTTTCAAAAATGAAGGACATACTGCATTCACAGAGCATTAGGTAAAACCAGTGTTTTGACATTGATTTTAAGTGAAAAAGTGCAAAGCAGTCAATGAAACCAATATCTGTCTTAGTTTTCAAAACTGAAGAACATACTGCATTCACATATTGTTAGGTAAAACAACTGTTTTCTTAAAGAGTGTAAGTGAAAACAATTACATTGCATTCATTGAAACCAGTATCTGGCTTATTATTCCAAACTGAAGAACATACTGCCATCACAGAGTGTTCGGTCAAACCAAGGTTTTCATATTGATTGTAAGAGAATGCAAGTAAATAGCAGTCACTGAATCTGGTATCTCACTTGGTGTTCAAAACTGGAGAACACACTGCATTCACAGAGCATTAGGTAATGAGTTTTTTGACATTGTAAGTGAAAACAAGTGGATAACATTTACGGGAAAAGGTATCTGGCTTAGATATCAAAACTGAAGAACATGCTGCATTCACAGAGTGTTATGTAAAGTCAGTGTTTTGACATTAATTATAAGTGAAAACAAGTGCTCAGAAATCATTGAAACCAGTATCTCGCTTAGCTACTTGGTAATGTATTACTGAAAAATACAATGCATTCACAGAGTGGTAGGTAAAACCAGTGTTGTGACGTTGTAAGTGAAAAGAAGTGTACAGCAGTCCATGAAACCAGTATCTGCTTTAGTTCTGAAAACTGAAGAGCATTCTACGTTCACAAAGCACTAAGTTAAACCAGTGTTTTGGTACTGACTGCAAGTGAAAATAAGTGTGTAGCAATTTATGAAACCAGTATTGGCTTACTATTCAAAACAGAAGAACATACTGCATTCACAGAGTGTTATGTAAAGTCAGAGGTTTGACATTAATTGTAAGTGAAAAGAAGTGCTTAGAAATTAATGAAATGAGGATCTGGCTTAGTTTTCAAAACTGAGAAAGTAATGCATTCACAGAATATTAGTTAAAACTAGGGCTTTGAAACTGATGGTAAATGAAAGCAAGAGCCTAACAGTCAAAGAAACAAGCATCTGGCTTAGTTTTGAAAACTGAAGAACATACTGCATTCACAGAGCATTAGGTAAAACAAGTGTTTTGATATTGTAAGTGAATTCAAGTGCATAGTTTTCAAAGAAAAAAGTATCTGTCTTAGTTTCCAAAACTGAAGAGCATACTGACTTCACAGAGCATTAAGTAAAACCTGGGTTTTGACATTAATTGTAAGTGAAAACAAGTGCTAAGAAGTCAATGAAGTAAGTATCACTATTAGCTTTTAAAACTGATGAGGGTAATGCATTGACAGAGTGGTACATAAAACCAGTGTTTTGACATTGTAAGTGAAAAAAGTGAAAAGAGTGCAAAAATAAATGTAAAACCAGGGTTTTTACATTACTGTAGTCAAAGCAAGAGCATAACAGTAAAATACACAAGTATCTCCCTTAGATCTCAAAACTGAGGGAGATACTGCATTCACAGAGCATTAGGTATAGTCAGTGTTTTGACATTGATTGTAAGTGAATATCAGTCAGTGAAACCAGTATATTTACTAGTTTTCAAAACTGAAGAACATACTGCATTCACAGACCATAGGTAAAACAGGTGTTTTGACTTGGATTGTAACTGAAAATATGTGCATAGCATTCAAAGACAAAACTATCTGGGTTAGTTTCAAAACTGAAGTAGATACTGCATTCACAGAGAATTAGGTAAAAGCAGGGTTTTGACATTGATTGTAAGTGAAAACAAGTGCATAGCAGTCAATGAAACCAGTATCTGGCTTATTTTTCAAAACAGAAGAACATAATGCATTGACAGAGCATTAGGAAAAAACAGGGTTTTTTACATTAATTGTAAGTTAAAAAAAAGCATAGAAGTGAATGAAACCAGTACCTGGATAATACTCATAATGGAAGAACTTACTGAATTCACAGAACGATATGTACAACCAGTGTATTAACATTGATTGTAAGTGAAAGCATTGTATTTCAGCCATTGAAACCACTATCTGTCTAATTATTCCAAACTGAAGAAAATATTGCAAACACAGATCATTTGTTAAAACCAGGGTTTTGACATTGATTGTTAGGGAAATAAAGTGCATAGCAGTCAATGAAACCAGTATTTGGCTATGTTTCCAAGACTGAAGGACATACTGCATTCACATATTGTTAAGTAAAACAGTGTTTTGACTTTTATTGTAAGTGAAAGCATGTGCACAGCAGTCAAGGAAACCAGTATCTAGCTTAGTTTTCGAAACTTAAAAATATAGTGCATTCACAGATTGATACGTAAAACCAGTGTTTTGACATTGATTGTAAGTGGAAACAAGTACATAAAATCAATGACACCAGTATCTGGCTTAGTTTTCAAAACTGAAGAACATACTGCATTCAAAGAGTGTTAGATAAAACCAGTGATTTGACATTGATTGTAAGAGAACCAAGTGCATAGCAGATCAATAAAACCAGTATCTCACTTGGTTTTCCAAAGTGAAGAAGATTCTGCATTCACAGAGCATAGCTAAATCCAGTGTTTTGACATTGAACGCAAGAAAAGAAAAGTGAATAGAAGTCAATGAAACCAGTATCTAGCTTAGTTTCAAAACCAAGGTTTTGACTCTGATTGTAAGTGAAAATAAGTAAATAGCAATCAATGAAAACAGTATCCACCAAATGTTTCAAATATAAAGAACATACTGCATTCACAGAGCATTAGGTAAAACCAGTTTTTGACATTGATTGTAAGGGAAAACAAGTAAAGAGCAGTGATTGAAACTGCATCTTTCTTAGTTTTCAAAACTGAAGGACATACTGCATTCACAGAGCATTAGTTAAAACCAGTGTTTTGACACTGATTTTAAGTGCAAAAATGTAAAGCATTCAATGAAACCAGTATCTGGCTTAGTTTTCAAAACTGAAGAGCATATGGCAATCAAAGATGGTTTGATCAAGCCAGGGTTATGACATTGGATGTAAGATAAAGCAAGTGCATAGCAGTCAATTAAATCAGTTTTTGGTTTAATTTTCAAAAGTGAAGAACATACTGCATTCACAGACCTTTATGAAAAACAAGTGTTTTGACATTGTAAGTAAAAAAAAGTGTATAGCAATCAATGAAACCATATCTGGTTTCATTTCAAAGCTGAAGAATATTCTGCATTCAATGATTAGGGGTAAAACCAGTGTTTTGAAATTGTATGTGAAAAAAGTGCATAGCAATCAATGAGACCAGTATCTGGTTTAGTTTTCAAAACTGAAGAACATATTGTATTCCCAGAGTGTTAGTTAAGTCGAGTTTTTTGACATTGATTGTAAGTGAAAACAAGTGAATAGCAGTCAGTGAAACCAGTATCTACCTTGGTTTTCAAAACTGAAGAAGATACTGCATTCATAGAGCATTAGGTAAAAGCAGCATTTTGACATTGATTGTATGTGAAATCAAGTGCTTAGCAGTCAATTAAAGCAGTATCTGGCATTTGTCTCAAATATGAAAAACAAATATGAAGGCTGTTTCATCCATCTGCCCCATAGTATCTAAGCCCTCTGTCAATCAGAAGCAGAGTGGGCATCATGGTCCCAATATCCTCAAGATTGAAGATTGTGCAAACATAAGGGGGGAATTAAACTATGGACCAAAGTAGATTTATTATGCTAGTATTGGAGAACTTATGACATTGATATAAAGACAGTCATCGCCAGAGTTTTTGAGGCAAGGGAGAGTGAAGAATAGATATAACATTGAGCATTTTGGGGACATTGGAATTGTTTTGCATGATATTTCAGTGACAGATACAGGCCATTATATATTTTGCAAACACTATAAAATTGCGTGGGGCAAAGTGTAAACTATAATGTAAACTATAGTCCATGTTTAGCAACAATGCTTTAATATGTGTTCATCAATTAGTGTACCACTAATGTACCACACTAATGGAAGATGTTAATGTGAGAATGTGTGGGAGGGGATGGGGGTGAGGCATATGGGAATCCCCCTTTTTTGATATATCATTTATGTAACCTAAATCTTCTTTAAAAATATAAAAATAAAAATAAATTAAAAATTTTAAAAACTCACATATTTTATAATGAAACAAAAATAATTTCCTGAAATGCCACTGAAAAATTCAAAACATTTTGTTGTCCATAGGTTTATGTCTCCTTGGAGGCAGATGCGTTTGGTGATTACCACCTTAGTTTAGCTGGAGACCTATGTATCTCTCTATATATATGACTCCTACTTTATTCAATAAATTTTAGATTCATTCTCTCCCAACTTTTTTCTCCTCCCTCTTTCCAAAGAAACCGGTAAATTATTCTGCTTGCTTTAAATATTTTTTAAAGAGAAGAATGTATCTGCCTAAACCAAAACTTCCTTTTTCTTTTATCACCCTATTAAAGCAGAATATTTCAAACTATTCTAAAGCCCTTTTCTTTTGCTCTTCTAAAAATTATTTTCAAATGACAAAGAAAATAAGTGGATTTTTTAAAAAAAGGATTTACAAATTACATAAAGAAAGATAGGACAGTTACAACTGCTCCCTCTAAATCTTACTTCTGCCACCAGAGAGAAGCAGAAAAAAACATTTTTTGATGCATTTTATATGTAATGTGTATGGGTTCAGAGATTGAACTCAACCTCATATGTCTGGAACCAGCGCACAACCACTGAGCCACATTGGCTCCCCAGAGTTGGTTTTTTCATTTGTTTTTGTTTGTTGTTTTGTTTTGTTTTGTTTTGTTTTTAGGAGGCACTGGAAACTGAACCTGGGAGCTCTCTCAACCACTTGAGCCACATCTTCTCCCCATATATTTTTATACTACATTTACCATGCATGCACTGTTCTGTATGCTTTAACTCATGAAAACTCTTTAGTGTAAGAGCTAAGTAGTACTGTTATTGCTCCCCCTTCCTCTTTTTTTCTTTTTAACCAAATGAGAAAACCAGGCACAAAATGATATCCTGCCAAAAGGCACAGAAGTAGAAGCGGGCTGAGTTTGGAATTAAAATCCTGGCAACTTGGCTCCAATGCCAGTCCTTCACTACTCTTTAGCTTCCACCTTTACACACACAAAAACACAAAGACACAGTGCCTGTGCTTAAACACACACACACCCATGCATGTGTGTTTCATGCTACATATAAAGTTTGCCACGTGTCTTTGTAGGCCCTTTTATATATGCTTGAAAGGAAGGGAAAGGAAGAACAATCTGATAAACAAAATGAGATGGAGCAGCCAGAGACCAGAACTATGAAGTATCTCAGAAAGGCAAGAAAAATATTCCTTGGCTTAGATACTACATCACTCATAAAATTAGAAGAGTCTTTGTGAAGGAGTAAGGATGAAAGTAAGATTGTTTCTGAATTTGTCATGTAAGGGAGAAATTGATAATAATTTTTAAAAGCAATTGGTAAAGCATTACAAAAAAAAAAACAAAAATAAAAACAAAATAAATAAAAGAAAATGGCCTAGAAGTAAAATCCAATGTATAATAATCAACTCAATTAATATCTATCAGGTAGATTGGCTCAATTCTGATGAATTACGCTGTTCTATACAAAGCAAGGTCACTCTCATGTTTGAGTGCCATACTGATGGAATTTCTATCTTAAGTAACACTCATATTTTGTATATTGTAGTGTTTAAATGGAAACCATATCCTCTATTCCCACTGCCCATCTCCTATCCTTTTAAAGCCACTTAAAGTCACCAAAATATATTCTCCCTGCATTGTAGCCAGTCATCCTTCAAAATTTAAAGCTTATCATACTATTTTATCAGTTTGAAATGTTTCCCTGACATTCCTTTGCACTTCTGATAAAGACGAAATCCTCAACTTTGCCTTGAAATACCCTGCAATATCTGTTCTTGCCTATCTCATTTGCCTCACAAAAAAACACTTTTTGTCTTTTCTACTTTCTGCACCTCCCCACTTCCCCCTGAAGCTCCAATCAAATCAACCTTTTTTAATCATTCAGGCACTGGTCTTTAGAGTCAGTAATCTTATATACTATTCCTTCAGCTTTTAAGACTTTTACTTTGGAATCTGCCCCAACTAATAGTCATTCCTCAAATTTCACCTTAAATGTCACTTCCTCAGGAAAGACCTTAGTGAACCCAGTTGCTGGGGTGGGGCATAATCCTACACGGGGGTGGGGGGGGTTGGCAGGTGATGGGGGGGTGGACAGACCCACCCACTCACACAATGAGATACAATATGATCCAAAGATATGGTTATTCCTCTTTTAATCACCCCCCCCCACCAGGCTTCTTAAAGTTCACTTAATGTTGTCAAATATTTCTGTTTGGGTGGATTTACATTAATGCTTTTCATCTTTCCTCTATGCTGCACATTGCAACCCTGTCTCACCAATCTGGTTAGGACAAGGGATCAATGAAGATTGATAGGATTTAATGCATCCACCCTCGTCCTGAAGAACTAACTTCTCTAAGGGCAGGGCTGATGTGCTGATTCTATTTGCTTTAAATAGTTTTGCATTTTCATCATTTCCTGAAGTTGGTAATATAAGGTTAGGCTCTTCATTAGTGCCAGAATCAATAATCTAGTCTTTACTTTTTAAAATTTGATTTTATTCTTTCTTATTTTTACTTTTGTGTTAATTTGGATTAGGGAGGAAGATTTGACAAGCCTGTGTCTATGCTGCCATTTTCCCTTAGTGACTACTTTTAGACGTTCAAAATTAGTATAAGCAAAACTTTAAGAAGCTGATATTTAGCTATTCTTCTATAGCTTCTGTGTTTTTCTTAGGTTATGAGTAGCAAGACAACACGTGAAAACAGAAAAATGTCATTGAGTAAGAAAGGAAATACAATTTTATTGAACATGTACTAGTTACTAGCTACTACACTAGGTAATCACTTGCACTAATTAATTCTTTCAGCACTCTACATTATGAGATTCATATTCCCATTTTGGTGATAAAGAAATTAACCATAGAGAAGTCAAATCCATGAACCACATCCATGTAGCCAGTAAGTTGTAGAACTGGAATGGTTCCTCTTTAATTTCATGGTTTACCATTCCCCACCCCCACCCAATTTACCCCATCCTTTAACCCCAGACTAAGCGAAGAAGATCACTGCCGAGCTCTCCACTCCCTTACCCACTGGGAGGAGAACAGCGTGGTGGTGAAGCTGTGAAAGCCACTCTGCAATGAGTACTGTTTGGCCTTAATTTCCCTTTCAATTTCTGCATAGGATAATAATAGTAAGACTCTGAAACGGTTGTAATTGGGAACTGATGAACAGTTGAGGCGCACAAGGCCCTGGTCACAAAGAGAGCAGACTCCAGCCATCCTCAGGATCTCTCCACACCCTCCCCCAACAACCAGGACCATGGAGCATGCAGGGCCCCTAGCCCGCCCACCACCGCCTTGCTGTTGGAACTCGCACACTAGGGCACTTGGGGTCTTGGTTCCTGCATTCCACATGACTCAGGCTTCAGCACAGCCTTGAGTCTAAAGGTCTGAGCCACCTGCTCCAGGTAAGGTAGGAGGCTGAGAGAAGGGACAAAGGAGGGTCTGGCTTGAAGCTTAGCTGAGCGGAGGATTCCTGAACACATATCGTGCACTATAGCCAGGAGTCACAGCTTGTCCACCACTGGATCACCTCATACTCTTGGAAAGGTCTAGTGAAAACTAAAGGATTCCTGATCTCAGCTTAGACTTGTGGAATCAGAATGGAGATGGTGGGCCTGCGTTAAACAAACATTTTGATCTGAAAGAGTTTGGGCAGTGGCCAAAGCTGGGGACAGGGCACATTTAAGAGAGTGGAATAGTGGCCACCCCGTATTGATAACCTAACATTGTCTGCACTTTATTGGCCAATTTAAACACTCATTTACCTTACAAGAATCTTACAGGTAGGAATTATTTTAACTTCAAAGATGAGCAGTTTTAGGTTCAGCATGTTAAGAATCATTCAATGACCATGTGTGAAACTGAGAGCTGGGAAGCTAACATAAGTTTTATTTATTCATCAAATACTTTTTGAGCACACACTATATGCCCAGCACAAGAATATACATTAGGGATACCATGCTACACAAAACTAGAAAAAAGTCCCCACAAAGAAGCTTGCTGTTTAGTGGGGGAATTAAATAATCACAAAAAATAATTGTAAAATCATAACTATGGTATATGATATGATAGGAAGTTAGGGGATGTGGCTTGGGGCCAGATCTTGATTTTTTTTTAAATGTATTTTTTAAATAGAGATTTTATAAGTTTACAGAATAATCATATAAAAAATACAGCATTCCCTAAACCTCCATTCATTGACACTTTGCAGTAGTGTGGTACATTTCTTGCAATTAATGTAAGACTATTCAAATTGTACTATTAACTATGTAGTCCATAGTTTACATGAGGTGTATTTTTTCCCTATATACCCCCTTATTATTAACACCTTGCATTAGCGTGATACATTTGTTATAAGTCATGAAAGAACATTTTTATACTTGTAATATTAAGTATAGTCCATCATTTATAATAGGATTCACTGTGTGATATAGTCCTATGTTTTATTTTTTAATATTTATTCTAGTAACACATTTACAAGCTAAAATTTCCCCCTTTTAACCACATTCACATATATAATTCAGTGCTGTAAATTACAAAGTATTTTGCTACCATCACCACCATCCACTTAGAAAATTTTACAGCCTAATGAAATAGCAATTCTGTACAAGTTAAGCATTAAATCCCCATTATCTACCCCCAGCCTAGCCCCTGGTAACCTGTATTCTAGATTCCAATTCTATGAATTTGCTTATTTTAATTAGTGAATATCAGTGAGATCATGCAATATTTGTCCCTTTGTGTCTGGCTTATTTCACTCAGCATATTGTCATCAAGGGTCATCAATGTTGTCTCATATATCAGGACTTCATTTCTTTTTATGACTGAGTAATATTCCATTGTATGTATTTCCACATTTTGTTTATTCATTCATCAGTTGATGGACACTTGAGTTGCTTCCATCTATTGGCAATCGTGAATAATGCTGTTAAGAACATCAGTGTGCAAATAGCTGTTCATGTCCCTACTTTGAAAAATTTTGGCTATATACCTAGCAGAGGAATTGTTGGGTCATATGGCATTCTATACATAGCTTTTTGAGGAACTGTCTAACTATTCCACAGTGGCTGCATCATTTTTCATTCCCACTAGCAATGAATGTTATTGTTTTTCCATAGCCTCTCCAGTATCTGTAATTTTTTTGTTTTTTTAATCTTTGCCATTCTAGTGGATGTGAAATGATATCTCATGTGGTTAATTTGCATTTCCATAATAGGTATTGATGTTGGACATCTTTTCATATGCTTTTTAGCTGTTTGTATATCTGCTTAGGAGAAAAGTCTTTTTCCCATTTTAAAAATTGGGTTGTCATTTTATTGTTGGATTGTAGGATTTCTTTATATATTCTTCATATTAAACCCTAATGGTATATGTGGTTTCCAAATATTTTCTCCCAAGGTCTTTTCACTTTCATGCTAAAGTCCTTTGATGCACAATAGTTTTTAAATTTGATGAGGTCCCATATATCTATATTTTCTTTTGCTCTTTGTGCTTTGGGTATAAAGTCTAAGAAACCATTACCTGACACAAGATCCTAAAATGCTTACCTCTATTTTATTCTAGGAGTTTTATAGCCCTGGTTCTTATAGTTACATCATTCATCCATTTTGAGTTAATTTTTGTGTATGGTGTGAGATAGGGGTCCTCCTTTATTCTTTTGCATATGGCTATCCAGCTCTCCCAGCACCATTTGTTAGAGTCTATTCTTTCCTAATTGAATGGACTTGGTAACCTCATCAAAAATCAATTGACCATAACTGTGGGGGCCTAGCTATGAACTCTCAGTGTGATTCCACTGGTCTATATGTTGGTCCCTGTGCTAGTACCATGCTGTTTTGACCACTGTATATTTTGTAATAAGCTTAAGCTTAGGTCAGGAAATGTGAGTTCTCTTGCTTTGTTCTTTTTTCAAGATGGTTTTGGCTATTTGGGGCCCCTTACCCTACCAAATAAATTTGATAATTGGCTTTTCCATTTCTGCAAATTAGACTTTTATAATTTTGATTGAGGTACACAGAATCTGTAAATCATTTTAGGTGGAACTGAAACTTCAATGATATTTAGTTTTCCAGTCCCTGAACATGGAATGTCTTTCCATTTATGTAGATCTTTGGTTGCTTTTAGTAATGTTTTATTGTTTTCTGTGTTCCGGTTCTTTTCATCCTCCATTAAATTTATTCGTAGGTATTTGATTCTTTTAGTTGTTATTGTCAATAGAATTGTTTCTTGATTTCCTCCTCAGATTATTCACTATTAATGTATAGAAACATTATTTATTTTTGCATGTTGTTCTTGTACCCCATCACATTAATGAATTCATTTATTACCTGTAGTAGTTTTTTGGAAATATTTTTGGGACTTTATATGTGCAATCATGTTATCTATAAATAGTGATAGTTGTACATCTTCCTTTCCAACTTGTATGCCTGTTATATTACTTTTCTTGCCTGACTGCTCTGGCTACAACTTGCAGCACAATGTTGAATAACAGTGGTGACAGTGGGTATCCTTGTATTGTTCCATATTTTAGAGGAAAAACTTTATTCTTTCACCTTTAAGTTCAATGCTAGTGTAGGTTTTTCATATATGGCATTTATCATGTTGAAAAGCTTCTTTCTATTCCTATTTTTGAAGTGTTTTTATCAAGAAATTATGCTGGATTTTGTCAAATGCTTTTTCTGCATCAATTGAGGTGATCAAATGGTTTTCCCCCTTCATTTTGTTAATGTGGTGTATCAAATTGTTTTTCTTGTGTTGAACCACTCTTTCTGAAGAGTCAGTAGTAATGTTTCCCATCTCATTTCTGATTTTATTTATATGCATCTTCCATCTTTTTTTCTTTGTCAACCTAGCTAAGGAATGTCAATTTTATTAATCTTCTTGAAGAACCACCTTTTGGTTTTGTTGATTCACTCTATTGTTTTCTGTTTTGTTTTGTTTTGAATTCTACTTATTTCTGTTCTAATCTTTGTTATTTCTTACCTTCTGCTTGCTTTGGGATTAGTTTGCTGTTCTTTTCCCAGTTCCTCTGGCTGTGTAGTTAGGTCATTGATTTTAGCTCTTTCTTCTCTTTTAATGTAAGCATTGAGGGCTATAAATTTCCCTCTCAGCACTGCCTTCCCTGCATCCCAAAAGTTTCAATATGTTGTGTTCTCATTTTCATTCATCTTGAGTTATTTACTAATTTCTCCTGCAATTTCTTCTTTGACCCATGGATAATTTAAGAGTGTGTTATTTAATCTCTATGTTTGTGAATTTTTCCTTTGTCTTCCTGTTGTTAAATTCCAGCTTCATTCCATTATGGTCAGAGAAGATGCTTTGTATAATTTCAGTCTTTTTAAGCTTATTGAGACATTTTTTGTGACCCAAGATGTGATCTATCCTGGAGAATGATCCATGTACACTTGAGAAGAATGTATCTCCTGCTATTTTGGGGTGCAGTGTTCTATATATGTCTGTTATGTCTTGCTCATTTTCTGTTTCCCCTCTTTATGTTGTCTTGTCTCACTTTACTGCTTTATATTTTACATGTCCATTATCAGGAAATATGTTTATTTCTTGTTTAACTGTATTATGACTCTTACAAGAATTGAAGATACTGAAGATACAGTACTATTGGGTTTTGCATTTACCCTTTTAGTTACCTTTAATGAAGATCTTCTTTTCTTCACACTACTCCAAGTTACTCTCTCCTGTCTTTTCCTTTCAACCTACAGAACTCACTTTAGTAATCTTTGTAAAGCAGGTCTCTGCTGACAAACTCTTGGTTTCTGTTTATCTCTGAATATTGTAAACTCTCCCTTATTTTTAAAGAAATATATTCTTATTACAGAGGTTTGGAACTTACAAGACAATCATGCACATGTGCAAAATTCCCAAATAACATCCCTTCACCAACACACTACATACAACATGTTGGAATATTTGCTACAGATTTTGAGATATCATCTGACTATTACCACCAACCATGGTCCATAGTTTATATTTGCCACACTTTTTACAATAACACCCATCATCCACACAGTACATCTTTGGCATAGATGTATGAATATTACAGGATTTCTGTTAACCACAGTCCATAGGTCATAGCAGTTGTATTTTTCCATGCTTCTCCATATTCCCACCACCCTTCAATAGTGATGTACATCTGCTTTAGCTCACAGAAGGATACCCTTGCATTTCTACCATCAACTTCAATTTTCATCCACCTTTGGGTTCACTATGTTATTCAGACCCTAGATTATTCTCTAGCTTTCTTTTAATTGACAGTTACATCCCCAGACCACACCTTTCAGCCACAATCCCATTCATAAACCAGTTGCTACACTCTAAAATGTGTTACCATCAACTCTATCTATTTCCACACGTTTACAGTCAAGTTAATTAAAAATTATATATACATTAAGCAACAGCAGTCCTTCTCAGCCTTCCTCCCATCCCCAATAACCAATACTCTAGGTTCTTACTCCATGCATTTTTTCTTCATATTTAGTTCATATTAATGAGACCATGCAATATCTGTCCTTTTGTGTCTGATTTACCTCACTTAGCACGATGTCTTCAAGATTCATCCATGTTATCATGTGTTTCCCAATTTCATTACTTCTTACTGCAGCATAGTATTCCTTCATATGTATATACCACATTTTGCTTATCCATTCATTGGTTGATGGATACTTGGTTTGTTTCTATCTTTTGGCAATTGTTAATAATGCTGTTGCTGTGAACATTGTTGTGTAGATGTCTGTTTGTGTTACAATTTTCAGTTCTTCTGGATATATTCCTACCAGAGGAATTGCTAGGTCTTACGGCAGTTCTATATTTAGCTTCCTAAGGAACAGCTAAACTCTCTTCCACAGAAGGTGGACCATTTTACAATCCCACCAACAGTGAATTTCTCCATATTCAGTCCAGCGCTTATTGTTTTCTGTTTTTTTATTAATGGCAATTCTATGCACTATGAGATGATGCCTCCTTGTCATTTTGATATGCATTTCCTTAATAGCTAGTGATATGGAACATTTTTTCATGTGATTTTTGGCCACTTGTGTTTCCACTTTGAAGAAATGTTTAAGACTTTTGCCCATTTTTAAATTGGGTTGCCTGCTCTTTTATTGTTGTGTTGTATGATCTTTTTATTAGAATGGAAATCAAGCCCATATCAGATATGTGGTTTCACCACATTTTCTCCCATTTTTAGTGGCTGACTTTTTACTATCTTGATAAAGCTCTTTGAATCACAGAAGTGTTTAAGTTTGAGGAGGTCTCCTTTATCCATGTTTTATTTCATGGCTTGTGCTTTTGGCATGAGGTCTAAGAATCTACCACCTACCCATCTGGTCTTGAAGATGTTTTTCTACATTTTCTTCTGGGAGCCTTATGGCTCGTCTATTTATATTTAGGACTTTGATCCATTTTGAGTTAATTTTCATATAAGGTGTGAGAGAAGGGTCCTCTTTGTTTCTTTTGGCTATGGATATGCAGTTCTCCCAGCACCATTTGTTGAATAGGCTGTTCTGCCTCAGCTGGGTGTGTTTGACAGGCTTGTCAAAAATCAATTGACCATAACATTGAGGGTCTGTTTCTGAAACCATCATTTTGTTTCCATTTGTCTATGTGTCTATCCTGATGCCAATATCATGCAGCTTTCACCACTGTACCTAGGTAATATTATTTAAAGTCTGGAAGCGAGAGTCTTCCAACTTCGCTATTCGTCTTTTAAGAAGTTTCTGGCTATTCAGGTCCCGTTTTCTTTCCAAATAAATTTGATAATTATGGTTTCTATTTGTTTAAAATAATGCCGGTGTAATTTTTATGGGATTGTATTGAATCTGTATATCAATTTGAGTGGAAATTACATCTTAATGATATTTAGTCTTCCAGTCCATGAGCAAGGAAATGTTCTTCCTATTATTTAGGTCTTTTTAAAAGTTCTTTTAACAATGCATTGTGGTTTTCTGAATAAAAGTGCTTTACATCTTTGGTTAAGTTTATTCCTAAATATTTGATTCTTGCAGTTTCTATTGTAAATGGAATTTTTTTCTTGACTTCCTGCTCAGATTGAGCATTACTAGTGTATAAAATACTACTGAATCTTTTAACAAATAAATTTTATTGATACATATTAATAGAGCATACAATTGATCCAAAGTGTACACTCAATGGTATTTGGTATAATCACATAGTTGTGCATTCTTCACTTCAAATATTATTAGAACATTTTCATTATTTCAATGATAATAATAATAATAATTAAACACAAAACAGACAAACAAGAAAATTCTTCACCTCTCAATCTCTCACTGTTTCTCCTGCTGTACATAGCTGCTATTTCTGGCTATTCTTGCACAATTATTTATTTATTTATTAAGCAGTTTTATTGAGATATTCACAAGCCATGTGATCTATCTAACGTGTATAATCAACAGCTTTTAGTATAATCACACTTTATGCATTTATCATCACAAAATTTTCAAATTTTATTACTCCAAAAAGAATAACTCCACACAGCTTAGCATGCCTTCCCTAACCCTACATAATCACTAATCAAATTTCATTTTTATAAATTGATTTATATCCACATTTTATATAAATGGAATTATACAATATGTTACACAATATATTTAATCATAGTAATGCAATCATACAGTATTTGTCCTTTTGTGTCTGACTTGCTTCACTCAACATAATGTCCTCCAGATTCATCCATGTTGTCATATGGTTTCTGACTTCATTTCTTCTTAACCGCTGTATTATATTCCATCTTGTGAATACACCATGTTTGTTTATTCATTCATTGGTTGATGGACACCTGAGTTGCTTCCAACTTTTGGCAATTGTGAATAATACTCACAATGTAGGTATGAATGTAGGTATACAGCTGTCTATGTGTGTCACTGCTCTCAGCTCTTCTGTGTATATACCCAGTAGTGGTATTGCAGAGTTTCGTGGCAAATCTGTATTCAACTCCTTTAGGAACTGCCAAACAATCCTCCACAGTGTTCTTGCCAACAGTGAATAAGTGTTCCTATCTCTCCACATGCTCTCCAAACACTTGTAGTTCTCTGTCTTTTTAATAGTGGCCATTTTGTTAGGTGTGAAATGATATCTGTGGCCATTTGGCAATTTGATGTAATTATAAATTCCTAAAATATAATTGGATCATGCTTGTAAACTGATCTGTTATTCTGGGCGTGATTGACTTATGATTGGGGCGTTGACTGGGCCACATCTGTAGGGCGTTGAGCCCCACCCCTTGGTGGGTGGGGAATCAAATATTAAAGGCATGGCAAGAACAGAGTTTAAGAATTTTCTGAGCAGCAGTTTTGATGTTGGAAAGAAGTCCCCAGGAGAAGAGAAGCAAGCCGTTCGCCTGATTGCCTACAGCTGACCTTGTGGAGGAAACAGGAGCTAAGCCCAGAGAGAAATGCAGCCCCAGGAAGACAGGAACCCAAGAAACCTGAACCCTGGCAAACATCGGCAGCTCTCTTGCTCTAACATGTGGCAATGGACTGTGGTGAGAGAAGAAACTTAACGCTTTATGGCCTGGTATCTGTGGATTTCTACCCCAAATAAATACCCTTTATAAAGGCCAACCCATTTTTGGTATTTCACATTAGCACCCCTTTGGCTGACTAATACAATATCTCATTGTGGTTTTGGTTTGCATTTCCCTAATCATTAGTGATGTTGAATTTTTTTCATGGAAACACCACTGATTTTTGCGTATTGAACTTGTATCTTAATACTCTACTCAAATCATTTATTAGCTCTAGCAGCTTTGTTATAGATTTTTCAGGACTTTCTAGGTATAGGATCATATCATCTTCAAATAGCAAAAGTTTTACTGTCTGATTTGGATGCCTTTTATTTCTTTTTCATGCCTTATTCCTCCAGCTAGAACTGCTAACACTACATTGAACAACAGTGGTGACAGTGTGAATCCTTGTCTTGGTCCTGATCTCACCAGGAAAGCTTTCAGTCTTGCACCATTTTTTTCTTTATCTGTTCTTTTGTATGTTGGTTTTTGGAGACCGTGTCTTCAAGTTCACTGACTCTTTCTTCTGCCTCCTCAAATCTCTTGTTAAATGACTTCAGTGTATTTTTAATTTCATTTATTGCTCCCTTCATTCCCATAAGATGGATTTTTCTATGTGTGCTTTCAACTTCTTCTTTGTGCTCACCCAGTAGACCCTTCCTAATACCTTGAATTTCTTTAGCCACCTCATTGAATTTATTTAGGAACTTTGTTTGAACATCTATGATATCTTGTCTTTACTCCTTTATGTCATCTGAAGGCTTATAATGTTTCCTTAATTGGGCTATATCTTCCTGTTTCTTGGTATGAGTTGTAATTTTTTATTGGTGTCTTGGCATCTGACTTACTAGATATATTCTTGGTGATGTTTCCTTCTTTAGTTTAGGGCTTTCTTGCCCTTTCTCCCTTGCTGGTTGTGTAGTAGGAGCCAAGGATATAGTTGGTACTGTAAGCTGTGGAGGCTGAAGCTGCCAGTATTGCCCCATTGACTGATGAATCTTCTCCCACCTTTCTCCTTTGCCAGGGGTAGGGACAGAGCCACAGCCATGTGTAACAATCCAAGACATGCAGGCCAAGACCACCCGTAGTTGCTTGCAAAGACTGGTGAAACTTCACACCCCTTCTTCTCCTGCCTAGGGCGGAGATGGAGCTGCAGGCATGAGCAGCAATTTGTGCTGTGTGGGTCCAAAAGAACCATAGATGCCCAGGTAGACTGATGTAGTCCTTCCCCCCATCCTTCTAGGGGTGGGGATGGACCCTCTGGACTGCCCAGCAATATAATTCTCCTGGTCTAAATGCAGTGTCCCTGAGTGGGTGAGGGAGTACTGGCCCATCTGGCCTTTAGGAGTGGGAATGTAACCACCAACACTGAATAGTTCAGTACATGTAGGCAGAAAGTGTCTGCCATTTCCTGGAGATGCTGAGGAAACACAATCCCCTCCTATCCTATTGGGTGGTGGAAGTGGATTCACAGGCACCCAACAGTTAAGTACCTGTAGTCTGAGAATACCTGCTTTTGTTCAGAGAGGCTGAGGATACACCAGGCCCCTCCTACCCAATTACGGTGGAAGTTATTCTGCATGCACCCAGCAGTCCAGTTCATGCAGGCTGAAAGTGCCTCCCACTGCCTGGAAATTCTGAGGAAACACAGTTCTCATTCTACCTTATTTGGGGGCAGCGATAGAGCTATAGGTGTCCAACTATTAGGTCTGTGTTGGCCCACAAGCACCTGCAGTTTCCCAGAGAGGCTGAAGAAACACTAGGCCCTCCTATCCTATGAGGTTGGAGGGGTGTAGATGGAATTGAAGGCACTCAAGAACCAATTTCTGTGGGCTCAAAGTGCCTGCAGTTGTCCAGAGAGGCTGAGGAAACCCAGCTCCTCTCCTTCCTATGGGGTGAGGGAATGGAGTCCCAGGTGTCTGTCTATTGTATCTGTGCATGCCAAGTGTACCTGACGTTACCTGGAGAGTCTGGTGCAGGTCCTGTCAGCTTCCTTCCTGCCAGAGGTGGGGCTGGAACCTAAGCTATGGCTGCAGTCTAATTTTGGTGGAAGGCAGCTTGTACCGCCAGATTAAGATGATCACTTGCCTCTGTGGCATGGCCTGCAGTCTCCCAGAAAGGCTGGTGTGTTTCCACTCAACTTCCTCCCTGCTAGAGGTGGGGCTGGGGCTTAAGCTAGAACTTCAATCTGATCTGGATGGAAAGAATCCAGTCCATACCAATACTGTGATTTTCAGTCAGCCCCGTTTCTCCTCTTGCCAGGGGCAGAGTTAAAATGGCAGCTACCAGCCTCTTTCTGACTTGGACAGGTTCAATCTTTAGCTGTTCTTAGGATTATACTTTAGTTAGCTGAATTTTCTAATCAGTAGCTGATTTTGCTGCCCAACTGTCTTTTCCTCCTCTGTTTTGGGAAATGGAGCTTCCAACTCCAGACGTAGAATATCTCCTGAGACGGCTTGTGGCCCCAGTGGAGAATGGGCATTGGCCTCCGTGGTGTGGAGTGTTCTACTCACAAATCTTCTCTGCAGACAGACAGTCTTCTCCTTCCATTCTTTCAAGGATGTTGCAGGATGCTTTTCTGGTCTCCTGGGACCCCCAAACAGGTGTTTTATATATCTCTGGGTGATTACTTAACTGCACTGTAGGATGAGCTGACTCCCAGAGCTCCTTACTCTGCTGCCATCTTGTCCCTCTTCTCCCTCATATTTGAAAGACAGTTTTGCCAGATGAATTTTTGACTGGCAGTTTTTCTCTTCCAGTACCTTGAATATATCATACAACTTCCCTTGTTGACTACATGATTTCTGATAAGAAAGAGGCACTTAGTTCTATTGAGGGTTACTTGAATGTGACAAATTGCTTTCTCTTGCTGCTTTCAGAATTCTCTCTTTATCTTTGGCGTTTGACATTCTGATTAATACATGTTTCAAAGCAGGGTTTAGGATTTATTCTCTATGGAGTATATTGTACTTCTTGGACATGTATGTTTATGTCTTTCATAAAATTTTGGCCCTTACTTCTTCAGTATTCTTTCCACCCTTTTTCCCTTCTCTTCTTCTCTGGGACAGAACTCAGATCATGTAGGACTTTAATCGTTGAACAAACGAACACCCATAATGCATATATTTGTGTGCTTTGTGATGTTGCTCGTCGCCCTGATACACTGCTCATTTTTTTTCTATTATTTTCCCTATATGTTCTTCTGAATGTATGATTTTGATTGCCCTGTCTTCTAGTTGCCAATTCTTTCTTCTGCCTGTTCAACTCTGCTGTTTTATGCCTGTAGTGGATTTTAATCTGTACTATTGTGCCTTTCATCACCATAATTTCTATTATGATTTTATATTTTCACATTATTCTTTATGCTCATACATTGCCTTCTTAATACCTTTAGTTTTATATTTATATTTTTCTTCATCTCCTTGAACTGACTTAAGTTTATTTGAACTTCCTTGATTAATTATTCCAAATGCTGTGTTTCCTCTGAAGTTTTAATTTGTTCCCTTGACTGCGCCATATCTTCCTGTTACTTAGTGTACCTTGTAATTTTTCTGATTTCTAGGCATCTGATTATCTTGATGAGTTAACTCTGAAGGTCAGTTTTTCACCTAGGGTTTTCTTATTGATTGGCTTTATGTTAATGCTCTTACTTGATGCTTCATACAACTTATTCTGTATCTTCACAGTTGCCTCTGTTTAACTGTTCAGATATTCTCAGCTAGTCTTTATCTGATTCTTGCCCTGGACATGCAATATAATTTTTAAGATTGCACTCTTTGTGTATTTGTTCCATCTCCATAAGAAAGCTTCTGGTCCTCTGTCCTTTCTCTGGGAATCTTGATCTGTTCTGTTTGTTTTTGTGCTTAATTTTCTCCTCATCTCCTATGACTTGTTTAAAATTTCTCCCTCACTCAGTGCCCACTCTTCCTTACACTTTTCCAGTTCAGGACCTGTCCTGTCTTACAGAAGTTCAGTTTCATCATGCCTGCCCCCCTTTTTTTTCTGTGAGGATTTACTGCCTCTGCTTTCCTCACCAATAGAGTATCCTGCCATGGAGAGCCAGATGCTGTCAATCCTGAAATATGGGTCAATCCAGAAAAGTCCATTTTGCTTTTAGACTGTTCAACCAACAGAAAATAGATTGCATGTGCATACTTCCTGTAATAGTTTTGCCACAGTGTGTCTTTTTTTCCCTTCTCCTGTGGAACCTTTTGTATGCAGCACAAAACATATTTGAGGGTTTGTCTGCCACCCTGGGTGTCTTTGGACTTAGGTCCTTGTGCCTGGGTATGCATGGGGTTCTAACATGCTGCTGTGGGTGGCTCTATATTCTGCAAACATGGCTGGCTGTTCCCAGACTGTGCTGTCTCTGAGCAACTTCCAACCTTTGCAGGACTAAGCGAGGGGGAGGGGAACAGAAACTGACTGGTGGCCCAGGATGGAATTTTCCTAGCTGATATTTTTCTCTGTCTTTAGTTCAACATTTGTGGAGTCCTTTGTCATTCTGCAATTCTCCAGAATTTTAAGCATGTGGGATTTGTCCTTTTATTAGCTGATTCTGAGTGGAGATTGTTGAAGAGGACATCTTAGGTCACCATGTTGATGACATCACTCTCCTTAATGGACCTTTTAAGTCTTTTTTCTTTAAAAAACATTTCTTGTTAGAAATGCAACAGACCTACTGAATCAAATTCTGGATATGCTGCCCAGCTGTTTTCTTTGCTGAGACCTTCAGATGATTATAAAGCAAGCTGAAGTTTGAGAACTGCTTCCTTAATGTAATAAAGGACCAGTGGAATGTTTTAAATTGGGAGATAAAAGGAAAATATTTGTATTTGAAAAGAAATATGCTTAGCCACAGCATTAGGAAATTGATTCAGAGGGGCCATCACTTTTGGGGATAGAAAAAACAGGAAGCTCAAACTATAATCCTAGGGAGAGATGTGGGTAGCCTCAATTGCATGTGGATGGTGGCAGTGCCTTCAAAGCTCTTCACTTCTTGACTGATTTTTAAAAGTAGGGAAGACTGATTTGCGTGCCCCAGAATATGGGACATAATGATAATAGCTATCTGCTGTGACTTACTATCATATTCCTTGCTCTGTGCTAGAGCCCTTTTTGTACTTAACTTCAAAGTACTTTTTTCCTTCTTATTTTACAGTTTTCTAGTTATAATCTGCTTTTCTAATGTCTGACTACCCCATGCACTCTTGTCCAAATCCCTATACATTCCTCTTCTTTCTTAGCCTGCTCAAAAAAACCCATTTGAAAGTATTAAATAAGAATCGGAAAGGTGAAGTTGCAGTATCACTTGAAGGGATAGAGTGGGCAGAAAGGGAGAATGGTTTTGAAGAGGCAGTATGCTTTATTTTGAGTAGTTCTGTGTTGGAATATTTTACAAGTTGAATATATTTTAACAAAATTAAAGATGTATTTTAAAATTCTGAAACTTCTCTCCTGCACCTCCAAAATTAGTGTAGGAAAGTTACCTGCTCCACACTATTGCAGTGAGTCTGTTGGAAAAGTCAGTACTTTTACTAGTCATTGAGACTTTAGCAACTGTTACAGTTGGGCAGTTTGATATAATTCTGAATTTCAAAAATAGGTATTGGATTAGGCTTATAAGCTGATCTGTTCATCTAGGAATGATTAAGTTATTATTAGGGCATTTACTGGACCATGTTAGTAGGGTGTTGAGCCCCACCCATTGGTGGGTGGGGGAATCAAATATAAATGGCATGGCAAATGACAGTGGGAGCAGTTCTCATGTTGGAGTCTTGAGCTAGAGCCTCGGGAAGTAAGAGAGCTTGGTCATGAGGAAGAAGAGAAGGTCCCGGGATAGAGACAAGCCATTTGCCTGAGAGTTCACAGCTGGCCTTGTGGAGAGAAGCAAAGCCTAGAGAGCCTCATAGTCTACAGCTGACCTTTTGGAGGAAACAGACGAGCTAAGCCCAGAGAGAAACAACCCCGGGAAGAGAGGAACCCAAGAAGCCTGAACCCTGGCAAACGTCGGCAGCTGTCTTGCTCCAACACATGGTAGTGGACTTTGGTGAGGGAAGAAACTCTTGCTTTATGGCCTGGTAATTTTGGACTTCTACCCCAAATAAATACCCTTTATAAAAACCAACTGATTATTGGTATTTTGCATCAGCTCCGCTTTGGCTGACTAGTACAGCAACTATAAAGGGAAACGGCAACTTTTTGTTTAAACATTAGTGTATTTTATTTGCAAATGTATGTGTAATGTATATGTAATATATAACATAATGAATCTAATGGCTATATTATAATAAGTTTTAGGATTGAGCTAGATTTCTAAAAGTCTTCATACTTGTGAGATTTTATACGATATTTGTCTTAGTGTGCCAAATGCAAAGTACCAGAAATAGGTTGGCTTTTATAATGGGAATTTTATTAGGGGAAAATCTTACAGTTCTGAGGCTGTGAAATGTCCAAATCAAGGCATCAGAGATGTTTTCTCACCAAAGGCAGCTTATGGTGATCTTGGCTTGCTGTCATGTGGTGAAGCAAGATGCTGGGCAATCTCTGATGAGGTCCCTGCCTTCCCCTGTGGACTCACTGTCTCCCAGAGCCCAATTCTATCTCTTCAGCTTTGGGTTGCTCCATAGTCCCAGCCTCTTGGGGGCTTCATGCTTCAGCTTTTGGTTGCTAGAGATACACAAGTCCTCTCTCACACATAGCAGGGTAAAGGTAGTGATGGCTCTCTTTTCTGTGTCTCCATTTATATCAGACCCAGCAAGAAGGTGACAACTCAACCTGAGTCATGCCTCATTGATGTTGTCCAATCAAAAGTGTCTCATACCCACAGGAATGAATTTATTCAAAACCATAATCTTTTTCTCTTTGGGGATTCACCAAATTCAAACTGTCACAATAATCTTGAAATACTTGTTATTGAACATGTGTTAAATGCCAGTAACTCTGACATTTGCATTACATTATTTTCTTAATTGTTATTTTCCACTTTCTGCAAAAGAAACTGAAATTCTAAGAAATTAAGTTAGTAGGTCAAGATGAAAGTTAGATGAAAACCCAGTTCTATCAGGTATTGATGTCTTCAATTTGTGTTTATCTATTTTCACCATTTTAGTCCTAGAATCAAAAACTCCTGTTTTTCCCTTTTTAAGTTTTTGGTATATGTTATTAAATATGAGCAAGACACTGTCATAATGTGCTTAATAGATACAGAAAAATGCATAAGATGCTGTGGGAATACAAAAAAGAGGCAGTGCCATATAGAAGTTATGCCAATTAATGTAATGTTGGATACGCCTGTTAAAATTCTTCACTCCACTGTAACAGCTGTAATTGAGGATAATGGCTCCTAACTTATAGGGTTTTTCTGAGGGTTAATTGAGTCAGGGCCTGTATGAAAGGCTCTTAGCATAGTGCCTGACACATATTTAACCTTCTGAGAGTGATAGAAGATTTCTCTTGGGCTGAGTCTCCAAAAGCAGCAGAACTTAGCCTCAGGAAAGCAGTGAGGAAATGTAGGTAATCTAGGTAGAGATTGATTTGTGGGGAGGAAGGAGAGCATGACATGTCTGTTAAAATTTTTGAAAGGCCAAGGGATTTAAGGATGCATAGCCAGAAGATGAAAATTATTAAGTATAAAAGACTCCGAATGGTAGGCCAAGGTTGATAAACAACATCCTGACTTATGGGAAATTATTGACAGATTTAAATGAGGGGGAAGATTCAATAAATTTAAAAATTGAAGGCTTGAGGGACAAAACTTATATCAAGAACTAATAGGCAATCCTAGAATATGGGACATTCTGTAGGATGAGGAGGAAGGCAGGGAATATTATTCTAGATTCAAAGTGGTAAGAGCTAGATTGAAAGAGCTAAGAGCTAGATTAAAAGAGAACTAAGAAACTAATGCAATGTGTGGACCTTCTTTGGACCTAGATTCAAATCTAAGATTATAAGCATTTTGCTTAGGAAGCAGATGTGGCCCAAGCAGCTGGGCATCCTCCTACCTCATGGAAGTTCCCAGGTTCAGTTCCCAGAGCCTCCTAAAAAGGCAAGCAAGACAGTGAGCTGGCACTATGGGAAGGTGGTGCCGTAAGCTGATGCAGCAAGATGATGCAAAGAGAAGACACAACAAGGTATACAGTAAGCAGAAAGTGGAGGTGACTCAAGCAATTAGGTGTCTCCTTTCCACATGGGGGGTCCCAACTTCAGATCCTGGTTCCTCCTAAAAAAAAGAAATTGAACAGACATAGAGAGCAGACAGCAAGTGCAAACAATGAGGTAGGGGGAGTAAAAAAATAAAATAAATCTCAAAAAAAAAAATAAATAAATAAAAGCTTTTTGCTCAAGATCAATGGGTATATATTAACTACCATTTATGTGGTATCCTAATAATAAGAAAGAAGTTATTATAATTCCCATTTTACAGTTCAATGAAATGAGATTCAAAAATGATCCAAGGGCTTTCCTAAAGATTCATGTACCTGAGCAAAGATTTTATTTTATTTTATTTTTTATAGGGATAAAACTAAGAATATATTTAATATATAAATCAATAATAAGAATGCATATAAGTTTTTAATATATGTGGAATTAATATTCAGAAATAATAACACAAACATGAAAGGAGACTAAATGAAATTAAAGTGTTCCAAGTTCCTTGTCTTATCGGGGAATTGTTATCATTAAAAATTTATGTTAGATTTTAATTCATCAACAAAGCCTCTTATAATATCTAGCATAACCATTTAAAGGATAGTGAAGTGATGAAAATATAATTGTTCCAAATAATAATAGCAACTATACATTGGAATGATTATAGTTTATGATCAAGTGAAATGAATTACAGACATTTATGAGTTATGAGAGGAAGAAATTAGGACTACTTTATTATAAGGTACCTGTACTACCCTTGGCATAGTGTTATTCGAATGCAGACATAGATTCATTGAAAATATATATTTCCATTTCTAGGGAAACCACTTGTGGCAATTTGAAATTATTTTGTGAAACCCAAAAAGAAAAGTTATGTTTGTAAATTAATCTTTTCCTTCACATGTGATACCCTTTGATTGCATTACTTTCACCTGAGGGGCCTTTGATTAGATTGCTTGATAAGATCATTTTAGGGCTTTTGATTGGACTGTATCAGTGAGGCATGACTCAAGTTGAGTCTCTGCTGCCTTCCTGGGTCTGATATAAACAGAAACACAAAGGAAGACTCACTCATACAGACTCAGGAAAGAGAGATTTACCATTTTTGATCCTGCCATTTGACAGAAAGGAGAGGCTCAAATAGCTGAGGCCACAGGGAGAGATGAGTCATTTAGTTTATAGCTGAACTTGGGAAGAGAATGAAACAGCTGAGACTGATATAGGAGGCCTAGAAAGAGACAAGCCCTATGCCTGGTTGCTTAAAGCTGAGCTCCAAGAGATGGTAGTTTCTGGAGGGGAAGGTAGAGACCTCCTTAGAGATTGATGGCCATCACCATGTGGCACTGTGTAGCAACACGCTAGGATGACACAGCTGACTTTGGTGAGAAAGGCTCTCTGCTGATGCCTCAATTTGGAGCTGAGCAATGAATTTAAACTAGAGTACACTTAAAAACTTTAGTCCTTACATTGTGAAACACTTCGTCCTGGAGCATGTAGCTACGATAATTTTTGTTGTATCCTGCAAGGGTAAGACACTGAGTCAAGCCTTGAATATGAAATTTGAAGGATATCTGGGGATAACCCAGAATCTGGGGATAACCGCATCTTCCAGACTAAAGCCAAGAGAATTTATAAATGCACACTTTCTGGAACTACCATATTTTTTCCTACTCTGTGGTAAGAAAGGAAGGTCTGTATAATAAAATTGTTAGGTCACTAACATAAATCCAAGTCAAATGTCAAAACCATGATCATACTAGTACTTACTTTCAATGTCTTTGTTCAGGTTATAGGGAGGAAGAATTGAAAAAAAGTGTCTGGCAGTGTGGTACGGAAGGGGAAGTATTGATGGTTAGGTGGTCCTCAAGATGGTGGAGGAAATTTTGATTTGCTGAAAATTGTCTGTGAGTAGGTATCTTGTCAATAAGCCAGGAAATTTCCCCCCTCACTATGTGGAAAATTTCAAACTATAGAAAACTTGAAAGGATATGCAATAAACATTGGTATATATTTTGCCTGAACTCACCAATTGTTAATGTTTTACCACATTTGCTTTTCTCTATTTATATATACTTTTATATATACATTTTTTTGTTGAGCCTTGTGAAAGTAAGGTAAAAACATTAAAACAGTTCAGTTCATATGCTTTAATATATATCTCCTAAGAAGAAGGACATTTTATTTCTTACCTGTGATAACTTTATTATACCCAATTTAGCACTGATTTCAATGGTATATAATATACAGTTCATACTAAAATTCTCACATTTGTCCCAAAAATGGTTTTTAGCTTTTATTTTATGCACTACAATCTGAATTAGACTAATTGTGCTTTCTAATGATTAGATTAAGGTTAAAAAAATTTTTGGACATGAACTTTATATAGGCAATGTTGTGTACTTAACCATTATATCATGTATGTCAGGAAGCAATTAAGGTCAGTTTGTACCGTATTTTTATTATTTTTAAATTAGTGACCTGTAGGGTAAATTTCTGTGAATTTCCTAGTTTTCTAAGAAACAACACCTCATGATTTTAGCATTCATTGATGATTCTTGTGTGAATGTTTTAGTACATTGGTGATTATTGAATCAGATTTTTTAGTTAATCTATTTTCTCACTTGTAGGAAGGATTCCTCATCTTGGACCTTTGGCTGTTTCCTTGAACAAGAAAGCCATTAAGCTTGGCTTCAGATTACTGTGTTGGAAAAACAGCAGCACAGTTAATGTGTGTTCATATGCAATAGGCTGCAGTCTGTGGGGTTTTGGCAACATAATCTGAAGCTAATGGGAAGGGAGCTAAACAAGTCTTTAGAGGCTGCCATCCGCTTGTTAAGTCAGTAAAATAGAATGCTGATGTGCAGAGATTTAGAGAGTCAAGCATTACCTTACCCACCATCTTTGTTCAGAACTCTGTGGAGTTTGTGACTGCTCTGGCAGACCTCCAAGCAGTGGCTAGGTGTTCCATCTCTCTGGACTACTTAAAAGACCCAGTGAACATCAACTGTGGGCATAACTTCTGTCACTCATGCATCACTGTTTCCTGGAAGGATCTAGATGATAATTTTCCCTGCAGTTTTTGCTGCTTTTGCTGTCCAGAAATGAAATTTAGCAGCAATCTTCAGCTGGGGAATTTGACTGAAATTGCCAAGCTACTCCAGTTCAGAAGAAGCAAGAGGAAAATGTAGGAAGAGAAGCTTATGTGTGAAAAGCACAATCAGGCTCTAAGATTTTTCTGCCAGAAAGACCTAGAGCTTTTATGTCTGCAGTGCAGTTTCACCATTGTTCACCAGCATCACTCCATTTGGCCCATAGAGAAGGCTGCCTCCTATCCAGGAAAAGATTGGAACTTTACATTGAACCCTGGAAGGAGAGAGTGCAACAAGCTGAAAAATTGATAACTATGCAAACCAGAAAATCATTGGAACTGAAGAAGAAGGTAAATTATAGGAGAAATAAATTATAAATTATAGGAGAAATAGAAATAAAGCCTGAATCTGAGAAACTTATATTGTTTCTCCAAAGTGAGCAAGAGTCTGTTCTTAGGCAGGTGTAAGATGAAGAGATGGATATTTTAACAAAACTAAATGAAAATGTAACAAAATTTTGTGATCATGTTTCCACATTAAAATGCCTGTTAAAGGAGGTACCTAGCAAATGTGTGCAGCCAGAAGTGAACTATTGACAGGAGTTAAGAGTATTTACCACAAGTATAAAAACTTAAAAATGCCCTGAACCTTTTTCATTCAGATTAAAGGAATACGGTTATCATCTTTCTCCACAGTATTCTGTCCTGAACAAAATTATCAAGCTATTTCACGTAGTTGTAATTCTACATCCTGAAACTGCACAAGAAAAACTGTGCGATATGGAAATACAATGCAAATCTTTCCTCATAATCCAAAGAGATTTTATCTCTGACCAGCTCTTCTGGGTTCTAAGGGGTATAATTCTGGCAAGCATTACTGGGAGGTAAAAGTGAAAGACAAGCCTGAATGGATCATAGGAGTTTGTAAAGAGTCTTTTCCCAGAAGGAGAAAGAGTCAGAATCAGCCAATTTTAGTACAGGAGGGATTATGGACACTTGGATGATGCAATCAGAATAATTATATTACATTGGGTCCTAAGAAAATTAATCTTCTGCCAAAAGTAATACTAAATTGGTATTTTTTTAAAACTGTGAGTTGGGTGAAATTTCCTTCTCTAATTTTAATGATAGACCTCTTCTCTATACTTTTAATGATAATTTTATAGGAGCACTTTGGCCTTATTTCTATACTGGAACTGATTCAAAACCTCTTACCCACTGTACAGCAACAGTTTGCAAATGGCAAACTATTGGAAGACTCTTGTTTTTTTCTTATTCTTTTGCTTTGTGGACATAAATAATTCAGTGGATCTAATCTCAACAATTGAGTATTTCTTTGTTTTCTTTTTAACCAAAATAGTTTTCATCTCAGTTTCTGCCAACTCCTAAAAAATGTGTTTCTAATGCCTATTTTACAGGTAAATTATGGAATCCAATTGTGAAGTGTTTTAGGAATTCTAAAATAAAATACTTGCAAAGTGTGTTACTGAAATTTGACTGAAATTTCTAAGCTACTCCAGATAAGAAGAATCAAGAGGAAGACAGGAAGAGAAGGTTGTATGTGAGAAACACAACTAGGTTCTAACTTTTTTCTTTCAGAAGCACCTAGAGATTTTATGTTCACAGTGCAGTTTCTCTATTGTTCACTGGGATCACTCCATTTGGCCCATAGAGAAGGTGGCCTCCTTCCACAGGAAAAGATTGGAACATTACATTGACTCCTGGAAGGACAGAAGTCCAATAATTGTCAATAAAAGACTAATAATTTCTTTTCTATAGTGATTGCCTTTGTTTTCTCTTTTTCTAAAATTAAGTCATTATTAAAGGCATATGTGACACTTCATGATTACCTGCTCTGTAGAAGTAGCAACTTTAAACCCAGTGGTTTCATGTTTCCCTCCATATTTCTCAGTAACATGTTTAGTTATTTTTGTTTTGTGTATATATCTTTGTCAGTATTGTTCTATGAAAAACAAGATAGCACTGTTACACACCCCTCCCACACACATACTTAACATACTCATGTACACACATAATGAGGAGATAATCTTTTTTCTATTCTTATCTGGACAAGGTACCTATTATTTCTGTTCAGCTGCAATTCTTCACCTCATTTTGGGAACTGTCCTTTCACAATCCCTGTAGACTTAGCCCCATGTGTTCCTCTTCAGGCTTAATCTATTGATTCTGGGAATCACATTTTTCAGTACATCACACATAAGTAAAATTTGGAGTATTTGTCTACAAAATAGCTTGCTGAATTTTTGTTGGGATTGTATTGTCCTTTTAGATTATTTTGGGGAAAATTGACATCTTAAAAATATTGAGTTTCCAATCCATGAACAAGATATCTCTCTCCATTTATTTTGTAGTTTTCTGTGTAAAGGTCTTTGACAGATTTTGCCAGGTTTATTTCTAGGTATTTCATATTTTTTAATACTGTTGTAAATGGTGTTCTTATTTCAGTTTTTGATCGAATATATATACATATATATATATATATTTTGATGATTTATGCAAGGCCTTCTAAGAGATGAGTCACACTTAGCTAGGTGAAATGGTGTAAGAAGAGATCTCCAAGCAAGGGAAGGGCATGGGCAAAGGCCCTAAGACCTGATGGGTCAGAGAAGAACTTGTCAGACATTGTGTAGTAAGTGGGTTTAAATGGGTTTCAAGTTTGTCTCTGGCCTTGAATAACTGATACGAAAAATGTAAATCACTGGTTTAGGCCATCATGGGTGGTGCAGAGCAGGAAATGGGGAGCAAACATTCAAGGTCTAGTAGGCAAGGTGAAGGATTATGGTAAGAAATCAGGCCAGGGTCTTAAGCCTGGGAGTATTATGATCTGATTGGGCTTTATGTTCATTGATTTTTGTCTATTAATCTTATATCCTGCAACTATGCTAAACTCAACATCTAGCAGCATTTTTTTTATACATTGTAATAAGGTTAAATGTTTTATTTACTTATTTTAAATATATTTTTATTACAGAAGTTGTGAAATTACAAACCAAACCTGCACATGTGTAGAATTCCCATACAACAACCCTTCAACCCTTCACCACCACACCACACCATTGTGGACCATTTGTTTCTAGTAACTTTTTTTTGGAGATTTTCTTCAGTCATGGCATCTGCAAATAAAGGTATTTTTACTTCTTCTGTTCCCTTTACTTCTTCCTCTCCCTGATACTTTTAATTATTTTTTTCTTCCCTGATTGTGCTGGCTATAATCTCAATACAATGTTGAATAAAATTAGAGCAGAATTTCCTGGCATGTTTCTGATCATGTATCTAAAATAATATTTGAACTTGAATATTCTTACAAGTTTTGCGCCCCATTTTATTGCTCACATTTCTTGTTAATTTCACATTTTTTCTCCTGTTAATTTTATTACCTAATTTTGATACCTTCCAAACTCCACAAAAAATATATAAATTTTTCTGGTTAATACAGACAATTCATTATTACCTAACAGTTTCTCCACTGATTAATGTTTATTTAGGTCATTTCTAACTTTTACATATAATGTACAATGAATGTTTTATGAATTATTTATACTTTTAACAAAATATTTAATAGAAAAATTAAACATCCTTTTATCCATGGCCCAATTCACAACATTATTATCACCTTTGAAGTTCCATTTGTGCCTCTTCTTAACCCTACCTTCTTCATTTCCTTCTCCTATTCAGTTCCCTCCATTCTTCTAAGTTCTATATTTATCATTGGTTTTCTTCACCTTTTAGCATCTATGTATCCCTAAACAATATATTTAGTCCTACAAGTTTTAATTTTATATAGTTAGTGATACTGTAAATTATTCCATATTTTGGGGTGTGTGTGTGTGTTTTCCATTAAACAGTGTGTTCATCAGACTCATTTATGCTATTGCATAATTTTGCTGATGGATACTCAGTTTGGGACTTTCACAAACAGGGCTGCTATGTAGATCTTATATCTCCAGGTTTCTTTGGATAGTGAATTGCTGGATTTTTATCTTCATTGGATAATGCCACATTGTTTTCCAAGGTGCTTGTGCCAAATTACATTCCCACCCACAGTGTATAAATGTTCTCTTTGCTCTACATTGTCAACAACTGATATTTTTAAATTTTACTAATTTGAGAGATATTAAAATTTATCTCAGTGTGTATCATGGATACTAAATATCGATGATGTTTAGTAGGATGAGCATATTTTCATATCTTAGTTACTGCTCTCTCCTCTGTGAGATACTTGTTCTTATTCCCACCCCTCTACCAGGGTTTTTCTACTAGTCTCTTCATATCAGTTATTTATAGTAGCTCTTTATATTTTTTGGACTCTAATCCTTTGGCGGTTACATTCATTGCTGGTATCTTCTCTAGTTTTGATTTACTTTTCACTCTTACTGTGGTCTCTTTGTGAACAAAAGTTCTTAAGTTTAATATAGCTGATTACATCAGTCTTTCCTTTTAAGGTTTATATTATTTTTAAAGAAATCCTACCCTACACCAAAGACATTATAATTTTCTATATGGGCTTCTACACTTCTATTTGGAGTTGATTTTGTGTTAGGTGATAAGATGGAGCCTGCCTTTATATTTAGCTAAATTAATTTAATTTATTGAGAGGCCCATCATTTCCCCCACTGACAATGTAATGCCATCTGGATCATCTGATCTCTCTAATCTCTTTCAGTGGTCTATTGTTCTATCCCTGGCTTATCCAACACTGTTAAATATTATAGCGCTTTCATTCTTGATATCTGGTAAAGCAATGATCACTTCAGAATTACCCTGGCAATTCTTGCCATCTTAATCCATGTAAATTTTAGAATCAGCTTCTCAAATTACTTTAAACATCAAACCATAGGGACTTTATTTTGGATTGCATTAACATTATATATAAAATTGAAAACTGACCTTTATGGAGTTGCTCAATCCATGAACTTAGCATAATCTTTCCATCAATTGAAAGCACTTTTAATATCATATTCAATGCCCACCAGTGGCCCTTAGAGTGCAACTTAACTTTCACACTCACAGACACAGACTACCATAGGGCACACTTGGCATTGGGATTGCTCAGAATGATATTAGACTGGAAGCAGCTTGCCAGAAGATAGTTTCAGGCACTTCTTTTCCATGGAATCCTTGCAATAATCCACATAGTTGTGTAGAAGCTTTTCTACTGGGCCCTTATCTACTATGATAAGATTCAGAAGGTCATAAATGTCACATAGGACAGGTGAGGGAGCAACCTGGCTTAAAAGTTTCATGTCTCAGGAGGCAGCTATCTTCTTTGACAGGTGGGTGGGCTCTATGGACTGGAAGGGGCCTTCTGAAGTTAAGCTGAAGAGTTAGTAAGGTGGTCTTTAGAGAAAGAGCAAACTGGGCTTTGGAGTTGTTTGAATTTGATAGTTTTTGGAACCAGTTTCCTCTTTAAAATGGAAAAACATCCACTTCATAGGATTGAATAAAGATTAAATGTCCTCAGCTCCTACCCTCAACAATAATTCCAAGACTTAAGTGCTAGCCTCCACTCCTTGGTTTCAGTTAAATTCAACCCAGCTAAGCATTTTGTGCCTGAGAACAGTTCATTTGATTTTCCTCATGGAGGGGGAATTAACTCAGAGGCAAGGATTTTGTTTCATCTAGTTTTAATAACTTAGTTTTTCGTGTTCATTTTTTTACAAGATTTACTTGAAATTACATTGCTGTATAACTACCATTGCCAGCTTTTCAGAGGCAGCCACTTTCAACTCTTCTGACTCTTTTTAGAGATTTACTTAGTCAATAACATATTCATAGTGATACTTCATTTGAGTTATAATCATTTGATGTTCTTTGGAAGATGAAAATTTAGGGCAGTCTTCATCTTGTGGCTTCTTCCCAATGTATTTCTTCATTTTTGCTTAGAATATTTTCTTGTGTTTACATGACATTAACTATGTAATCCCTTTTTTTTAAAAAGGAGCTAGCAGGTATTGAACCCAGGACCTTGTATGTGGGAAACAGATGCTCAACCACTTGAGCGACATATGCTCTCTGCCATTCACTTCTGAGCTATGTATTATGCAATGATTGCTTTTTTATTTTTCTACAATTTTGTGTTCCTATATTTAATAGCTGTCTTTTTTTTTTTCATTTGATTTGTTTTTTATGCACTTATCATTAACTCATCCCAAACTGAGCCTACGGTTATCTAAATCTCTCAATTTGTTTAGACACACCGGGTTTTTTACCACTTTGATCCTGCAGGCCATCTCAAAGTGCCCTCTGATCTCTGGATGTAGGCAGGTTGTTCACAAAGCCACCTGCCCAAGTATCATCTTGGGGATTCCCTTGGCATCTCTTAGGATGTTTTCCTGTTTCCATGTATTTTTCTACTGGGAAAATGGACAATAGAAGCTGGTCTCTTGATTTTATGGAGAACATCCTTCAGTAGCTCTCTGAAAAGGAGTGAGTGAGAAATACCTTGAATGTCTGGAAATGTCTTTAGCCTACCCTAATAATTAAAAGTTCTGCAGAATTTTAGAATTCTCTAGTTTTACTTTTGAAATAATTGACCCATATATATATATGTGTATATATATATATATACACATATATATATATACATTTTTTTTTACAGGTTTTTAGCTGTCAACTACATTGCTAGGCTGTCTGAAATGCATTTTAAAATGCCTCAGCATAGAAAATGTTCTATAAGCATGGGCTTTTTTTTATTTTTTAAATTTGAGAAATTGTAAAGCATGTATGGCAGTTTGGCATTGTTTATGAATTCCAAAAATAGATATTGGATTATGTTTGTAAACTGGCCTGTACCTGGAAGTGATTAATATGATTAGGACTTTGATTGGGCCCCATCAATAGGACATTAAGTCTGCCCACTTGGTGGGCGGGGACTCACAAATAAAATTGCATGGCAGAGAAGAGGAGTTGGAGTTTTGAAGTCAGAATTTTGATGTTGGAGATTTGATGTTGGAGCCTGGGAAGTAAGCACACAGAGTAACAGAGCAGTTGTGCCCAAAGAAACTCGAGTCCTGAGAAGAGAGGAACCCAGGAAGCCTCAACCCTGGCAGACATCAGCAGACATCTTGCTTCAACACATGGCAATAGACTTTGGTGAGGGAAGTAACTTCTGCTTTATGGCCTGGTAACTGTAAGCTTCTACCCCAAATAAATATTTTTTATAGAACCCAGCAGATTTCTGGTATTTTGCATCAGCACACCTTTGGTTGCCTAATATAACCTGTTTAAAAAAAATATGCTCATATTTATTCAATTGAATACTTGACAGTGGTTATAAGTAATTAACTAGCCCTTATATTTTGCAACATAGATAGATCCCCAAAATATAAGTGAAAATAAAGACTACATCCATCTTGATGACATTTGTGTACATTTTACCAACAACAAAACAATATAGTTTCCTTATGGATACCAGGTGAAAATGTGAAAAAAAAAAAGATAAACGTATACACAAACTCAGCTCCTTGATCAAGACTGCAAAAACTCGTAAAAGGGGACATTATTTACATTTTAACATTTATGTTTTTACAATAAAGGAAAGCAAATACAACAAAATGTTAACAATTATTACCTCTGAATGGTGAAAATATGGATATTTATTATTATTTGTCCTTTTTGTTATTTTTTCAAGTTTTCACTCACTTCCTCTGGTGCTCAACATATGCTCTTTTCCAGTACTGGCAGGAAATACTGGTAGTGCTGGACACATTGAGAGACAGTTCAGTTTTGGACATCATATGTGATTTAAATGATATTCATAGTATATGTTGGCTTTTACTAACAACTTTAGTATTACCCACTTTTAAGATAATACTTATGATTTTAGCCTTAACTGACAACTTTAGTAGTATCTTCTTTTAAGACTAAACTCACAACATTCATTAGCATGATAACTTCAAAGGAAATTACATGTAAAACACTTTCTTCCTTTATATATAAGGATTTTTGAAGGACCAATCTTTTGGGCAAAGTAAAGTTAAACAAAATCGCTTTTTCTCCATCGCTATCTGGTGGAACGAAGCAGCAATCTCATCTATACCTTCCACAATTAAACCGCAGTTGGAGTTATCAAAGCACCAGTTTTTCCAATGGTGCCTCCTCTTTTATTCTGAGGTTACAGTATAGTATATTATAGCTGTTTACTTTCTTTAGAGCCTTTCTCAGACTGTAAATCAGCTTATACTTTAGAGAAGAGGTAAATGGCTATTTCACCTTTTTTTTATTAGTTAAACCTTTTTGGAGGCTTTTTTGGATTCCACTGATTTGCCTTTTGCACACACTAATCACTTAGAATTGCTCTTTTATCTTCTCCTACTCAGAGATTCCATCTTTAATTTTTAAAAATCAAATGATGCCTTAACTTCTGTTCCACACCAGACCATTTTGTAATCATAATCTGCATTCATCCACATTCCAAACCAGCTACAAAAAAATTCCAACAGTTGATTCCTATACAAAAAAATTTTAATAACATTTTACTTTATATAAAAGTATGATGGCAATAATTTTTCATTAAAGGACCGAACATTTTTTATGTAACACTGTCACCATAAATATGAAGTGGGAATTATAGAATAAACCATTTCTTCCCCCAAGCACTGGTTGAGATTAAAAAGCATACAGTATATTATCAAGACCCAATGAAATAGGCTAGATTTTCAGAGAGTAAAGAAAAATGTCAACATAGGAAAAAAGAAAGAACCACAGCAACAAGCTTATTAATCCCCCATCTGAAAATAGTGAGTTCCTTCATCCACTTACAATCCAGAGATGGAACTGAACAAGGTGGAAAAATTGCTCTGGAAAATGCCAACTGTACTCAACTTATTTCTAAGTGGTTTTCTATTAGTGTTTTATGTGGCTACAATTCCATTTGAACCTTATAATCTGCTATAATATAAAGCTTTATAACTGCAAATCAGTACTAGCAGAGGACAGAAATAAATAAAGCCAAAGGCACTCCCGCAGAGGCTAAAAATTGCTAGATTTTGATGTAGATTTTAACTTAGGGGGTTTCAGTAATTCCCTTTAGATGTTCCTGTAGGTTCATATAACCACAGTGAATTGTTGGTTTAACTTATTTTCCTTCCTCCCGGTTTATAATAGCGAAAGGCTAATCCCCGTGTTGGGACTGACTGATGCAATCTCAGATTTGCTCAGAGTTGCTGCTAAGGAAAAATTAAGTCAGAAAATAACCAAATAGGCATCTCATATAAGCTCCATGACTCACAACTAAGGCACTGGCTTCTAATCCTGAAGGACCACTGTTTGAAATAAATTCAGATTGTAGGTTTTTTTAACTGAAGGGAATATTTTTGCTAAAGAGACTTGCTTGGTGTACCTAGTGAGAACTGTTCTTTTTGACCTGCTTCTTTCAGGATCAGTTGACAAATTCACAAAAGTCCTTTCCACACATTTTCACCAGTGTCTTGCCTTCTGTAACTCCGTATTTGCTTTCTCCAAGTAAATCATAATTTACTGTCATATTATTGCAAAATTTGCTTTTCTCCAAAATCTCATGCATGGTCTCCTTGGTCCTCATGAGATCACTGGAGAAAGCATGAGTAAATGACATTTTTAAGAAGTATGCCAACAGCAACAGCTTGTTTAAATTCAGTTTCGGAAAGAGGCTTGTCTACTTTTTGTCTGTGAAGTATTTTCTCCTTGTTAAGTCTTGTTTCTCCATGCCGGATAACAGTCATAGTGAAGCGAGTCATCTTCATGGGTTCTGGAGAGTGGCAAAGAAAGGCCCTCAGCTCCGCATCCCATGCCCCTGCACCTGTGCCATGCCACTCCTCGACACTCTTAAAGCATGGGTTTTAATCAATACTGTATATAAGTTGGTCAGTCGCCCTAATTAGGACTTCACACCCCAGGGTGGTTAGCTAGCATTCCAGTGGGAAATTTTAGCTCCAGGTCCTGCAACAATTGCTTCAGTTATCTTAATCTCCCTTCAACTCGATAGGCTATAATTAAAATGGATAGTAATAGACATCAAAAATGGGATGGCATTGCTGAAATTACTGTTATCAGAGATATATATGGATTGGCTGAGCTATTAGTCACTCCACACCCTTGTATGAATAGGAATATTTAAAGCCTAAGGAACCCTGTAACTATACTTGACAAACCTAAGCCAGGAGTTCAGAAAATCCTGTCTCAGGCTACTGGTTTTGAGGATCCGATGGCTTCATGATAACTATAATGCTAGTGCACCCTGCCTCTATAGAATTGTGTCTGCCATAAGTGAACCTTTCATAGAAGGGTATTATCAGATCACCTAAAAAAACAGAGAGCTGACAACATTGATGTTACTGACAAAGTTGTATGATGTTGTATAATATTGTGGGTTTGGTTCCAGACCACCACAATAAAGTGAATATTGCAATAAAGCAAATCACATGAAATTTTTCATTCCCAGTGCATATAAAAGTTGGCTTACACTACCCTAGATTCTATCAAATGTGCAATAGCATTATGTCTAAAAAGAAAATGTACATAGCTTAATTTAAAAATATTTAATTGCTAAAAACTGCTAACCATCACATGAGCCTTCAGTATGTTATACCCTTTTTGCTGGTGGAGGGTCTTGCCTCAATGTTGATGGTTGTTAACTGATCAGGTTGGTGGTTGCTGAACATTGGGGTGGCTGTGGAAATTTCTTAAAATAAGGAACAGTCACTTGACTGTTCCTTTCATGAAAGATTCCTCTGTAGCATGCAATACTATTTGATAGTATTTTACTAACGGTAGAACTTACTTCCAAATTGGAGTCAATCTTCTCAAACCCTGGTGCTGCTTTCTCAACTAGGTTTATGTAGTATTCTAAATCATTTGTTGTCATTTCAACAATATTCTCAGCATCTTCACCAGGAGTAGATTCCATCTCAAGAAACCACTTTGTAATTATCCATAAGAAATAACTCCTTATCCATTAAAGTTTTATCAAGACATTGCAGCAATTCAGTCACATCTTCTGGTTACACTTCTAATTCTAATTCTCTTGCTATTTCCACCGCCTCTGCAGTTACTTTCTTCACTGAAGTCTTGAACCTTTCAAAGTTATCTATGAGGGTTAAGTGAAAGTGGAAATTACTCCTTGATCCATGGGCTGCAGAACAGATATTGTGTTAGCAGTCATGAAAGGAACATTCATCTCATTGTACGTCTCTGTCAGAGCTCTTGGTCATGAACAGGTGCATTGTCAATGCATAGTAACCTTTTTAAAGGAATCTCTTCCCCTGAGCAGTAGGTCTCACAAGTGGGCTTAAAATATTCAGTAAACCATGTTGGAAACAGATGTGCTGTCATCCAGGCTTTGTTGTTTCATTTATAGAGCACAGGGAGACTAGATTTAGCATAGTTCTTAATGGCCCTAGGATTTTCAGAATGGTAAACGAGCCTTGACTTCACGTCCCCAGCTGCATTATACAAGAGAGTCAGCCTGACCGTTGAAGCTTTGAAACCAGTCATTGACTTCTGTCCAGCTCTGAAAGTCCTAGATGACATCATATTCCAATATAAGTCTGTTTCATTTATTCTGAATATCTATTGTTTAGTATAGCCACATTCATCAATGATCTTAGTTAGATCTCCTGGATAATTTGCTGTAGCTTCTACGTCAGCATTTGCTGCTTCACCTTGTACTTTGATGTTATGGAGATGACTTCTTTCCTTAAACCCCAAGAGGCAAGCTCTGCTAGCTTCAAACTTTTCTTGTGATCATTCCTTACATCTCTCAGCCTTCATAGGGTTGAAGAGAGTTAGGCCTTGCTCTGGATTAGGCTTTTGCTTAAGGAAATATTGTGGCTGGTTTGAACTTCTATCCAGACCACTAATACTCTGTCCATAACAGCAATGAGGCTGTTTTGCTTTCTTATCATTGGTGTGTTCACTGCAGTAGCATTTTTCATTTCCTTCAAGAACTTTTCCTTTGCATTCACAATTTGACTGACTGGTACAAGAGTTCCAGCTTTAGGTCAGTCTCAGCTTTTTACATGTCTTCCTCACTAACCTTAATCGTTTCTAGATTTTGATTTAAAGTAAGATATGTGTGACTCTTCTTTTCATTTGATCACTTAGAGGACCTTGTAAGGTTATTAACTGTTCTAATTTCAATATTGTTGTCTCTCAGGGAATAGGGAAGTGCAAGGAGGAGAGAGATGGTGGGAATGGCTGGTTGGTGGAGCAGTCAGAACACACACAACATTCATCGATTATGTTCGTCATCTTATATGGGCATGGTTCGTGGCACCCCAGCACAGTTACAATAGTAACATTAAAGATCATTGGTCACAGATCAGCAAAACAGATAGTAATAATGGAAAAATTTGACATATTATGAGAATTACCAAAATGTGACACAGAGACATGAAGTGAACACATGTTGTTGGAGAAATGGTGCTGATAGACTTGCTTGATGCAGGGTTGCCATAACCTTTAAATTAAAAAAGAATGCATTATCTGTAATGCACAATAAATGAAGTGCTGAGGTGTTCCTGTATTTCTAGTTAAGGTGTGGCCAACTGAATTGGGATGGTTCTTAATCCTGTTATAGAGAAGGCCACAGGGAGAAAGACACAGGGAAAATCTGGAAGTCAGCCGAACCCAGAAGGAGAAGATGCTGCTATGTGCACTGCCCTGTGACAGAAGATCCAAGTACATGAGGATGAGGACAGAGAGCAGCCAGCTGTAGAATCCCACGGTTTTCAGGGAGAAAATCTTGCCTTGCTTATACTTGGATTTTGGACTTTTCTTAGTTTCAATTCAATGAGTCAATAGTTGCCTGCCATAAGGCAGCTCACTTCATGGTATTTATTTTAGCAGCCAGGAAACTAAGACAAACATAGATAAAAATGTTCCTAAGAAAACTGATGTGGTAAATACTACTGTGGTGTAATTCTTGATGACAGCTAATTTTTGCATATATTTTCAAGGTCAATTCCTGACTTTTAAAGGTAAAATTCACATAACAGAAAATTAGCTATTTTAACCATTTTAAAATGTATAATTCAGTGGGTTTTAGTAGTCCTTAAATAGCCTGTAGACAGTCCACATGGTCATAAATCTCTCCCTTCATCTTCAGATCTGTTTTCAAGTAAGGAGTATTCTTATTCATGGATAGAATGAAGAAAATGAATGTTAGAATGTTTGTGGCAGCTCCGGACTCAGCTAAAATCTGCTATCATGCATCCTCTGACATTGATGAGCTAGGGCAAGAAAGAATTTTGTAAAGATTGTTTGATTGTTCAACTCTCTTGATTCTAATCTGAAGAAAAGTTAAGTGTTGAATAAAAAAGGATAATACCAAGGATAACTCCCAAATGAAATTGGACTGCCAAAAGCCACAAGGATATCTCTACTGAGGAATAGAAATGCCTCTGGGAAATCTCTGGTTTCATTTTTTTGGTTGTGTTGTGGAGGATTTGTATCAGAACTCTCAAGCAAAAATCTGGGTTCCCTTCCAAAACCCAAGAGCTTGACTACCTGAAAGTATTCTGCTGTCACATGTTCCTCAGGGTATGCTGAAGCAAGGATAATGCTAGACTAACATAGTCTATTTTCATTGATTTGATGTCTAAATCCACAGAAATAGTTTCTCTCTGAATTTTAGTTATTCTGACAGCTCAGGAGCTTTATCTTGTTTACTGGTTTTACAGTGTACCTTCTCACTCTGCTTAACAAATTACTTTTTCCCACCAGCCCCAACAGATATAGGTGATTCCCAGGATTTTGGCTTTCTCTTTCTTCACTCTTCTCAGATGACACCAGTGGTTCTTCATCCCATGGCTCCCAGACACAAAGATTCCACCAGAAAGTTCAATGCAAATATATTGCATTGAAATTCATGGGAAATAATAGAGTAGTGCAGATTATATTGTGACATGGCACACGACGGTGACTTCTCCTTTCTCTTCTGGATTCCATTGACTTCTATCTTCTGACTGCTTCCCTTGGCTCCTGTCTCCCTCTGACTTTCACTCTGCTTATAAAAGACTCTAGTGATCCAGATAAAGCCCAACCTAATTCAGTTGGGTCATACTTTAACTGAATTAACATCTTGAAGAGATCTTATTTACAATGAGTCCACACCCACAGGACCAGAGGTAGGGACCTGAATATACCTTTTGTAGGGGACATGATTCAGTCCCCAACAGAAAGTAACAAGCCAAGAATATTTTTAACTTAGCATTTTAAAAACCAAGCTAATTACTCAGCTCTCTGGCTTTGAATTTCCACCATTTACAAGATAACTGAGATCATGTGTGGGTTGCTGTAAGATGGATGATATTAGTGCTATGAGGATAAAGTGAGTTAATGCATACCAAGTACTTAAAACAGTGTCTGCCTTTTGGTAAGAACAAAATACATGTTAGCCATAACTATTATTGGTGCTGGTTATTTCCTTAGTCTCTACTCTGATGCAGAAACTAGAAGCAATGGCTCTGTAATGAAGGACAGAAAACAATACATTACCCATGACACTATCTTCATATAAAAACAATTGTCCCCACATCAACTCTCATCTTCTGGGTTTGGGTGGGCAGTGTAGAGAGATGGTTCCTGGATGTCTCACACTTTCAGCTTTCAGCTATACAGGGAAAGAAGGAAAACCCCCCTCAATTAAACATTTTAGTTTGGTGTCAGCATAAACACAAAACTAGATAAACCTCCAGGAACCTTTTTTATAAAATAGTAATTTGGTGTGGCACAAATTACAGGAATTTTCAAATATTCTTTGCATTTCTCTGCCTTATTTTAATCACTTAATTTTAGATTTGATGATTATTTCTAACACTCTGAACAAAATTTGATAAAAGTTGGGCGAAATCACTTTGAAGACTTTGAAATCCTTAAAATCCTGTGATTTTCACCAAAGCAAATTCCACATAGATGATTACAGGTAGAAAGGGAATTGTGTATATGTGCATGTAAAAACATCAGGATATATTTAATTATTGCTTCAAAGAATTAATCACGCAAACTTATAAAACCTTGAATTCAGAGTCCATTGTTTAATAAAGAAAATGGAAAAGGAATGAGCTCGTGCTTGGCACATAGTAGATGCACACTCAAGATCACCTCCTAATTTACATGCTTTCAGGTGAACAGTGGACACATGGAGATGTGGGGGTCATGTCCACAACCACAGATGGTGACACCCCACCTCAACTTCATTCCCTGCCCACATTGTATCCTCCTGTGAACCAGCCTAAAGTATCCCCTTACTGGCCAGAAGGTCTCTTCAAAATTAACCAAACATTTGGTTTCCCACTAAACTCCCCACCCCCAGGTCACCCTGATTAGATCAGTTCCTCCTTTGCTATACATCATAGTCTGTTGTGAGGTGCCTTTGTCTGGTCCTCCCTGCATCAGGCTGCTTGACCTCTTGGCTCTGGCTAGAGTTTCAGCCCTCTTTCTGAGGCCCTGCTTACCAGTGGCTCCTGGGGTGCTCACTGCCTATGCTTTGCTCCAGTGGTGACTGTGCACTTGTGTGGGGAGCTGTCTTTTATGTGAGCAGAGATACCGGGACCACCCACCTGAGACTATCAGCAACTCCCTTCCATGCAGAAAAGAAGTGTCTTCCTCAGTACAGTTCAGAAGACAACACAGCACAACTTCCAGGTGCTCTGTAATGGTTAGAATATAGCTTGGTTCAGGCTTATAAACCTGTAGGAAGTTTCTTTCCTTTGTCTCATTGGACAGAATCAAGATGCAATCAGCCTCCAGGAAATGACAGGCTTTAAATGACGTTTCCCATCTACCTCTCTGATTGCATCTTCTGTACTTGGTGTGTTGTCACCTACTCCTCCTTGTCCACTGATATTCTCTCTAATTTAATAGTGATCTAGTCTGATTCCTCTGAATACTTTGAATTAAAGTCCTCCCTTTATTTTTCTCTCCCTCCCCTGCTCATACTGGAGATGGGGCTTTTTGTAGGAGTTTAGAATGGACTAGGGTGTTCTGATGACTGGGCAGTCCCGAGATGAGAATTTTGCTTTTGAGCAACCCAGACATGTAGCTTAAATAAGTCCTTCTAGTGATACTGACATTTTGTGAAACCCTCTATAAATCATCCATGGCACATGGTTGTGACCACACCTGAATTTCCACCTTCATGCTTGATCTTTCTCAGTACCTTTATATTAATATACACATCTATGTGACCACCCATTTATTGATGGCTCATTCGTGTATTCTTTTGACAAATTTGTTGTGTGCTGGCTCTGTGTGCATATTGACCAGGTGCCTGGAATACCACAACCGCTCCCACCATCAGGAGTTCCAGTGCAGAGGAGAGAGATGAGCAACAGAATGAAGGTTTTGGCCTCTTCTTCATGTGGAGGCCATCCACTGAGATCAGAGTACAACGATTTTCATTTAATTAGACACACAAATGCCTGCACTCCAGAACAATCTGTTGTAAATATTTCTAAAAAGTAAAATGATATGCTATATATGATAGAAAATTCTCACAGCTCCTTCGATTCTGTATTTTCCCTTTTGGAGGAAATTGCTATTAATGACTTCTTGTTGAACTTTCCCAAATAGAGTGTGCATATGAAAACTTTTATTTCAGTAGGCATATATGTATAGAACAGTTCCTTAGCTTATCTCCAAACCTGTGCAACCTACTTAGTCTGCACTGCCTATTTTTCACTATCAGCACATATACTTCATTCTATTTTAAAATGTATTATCTACTTTAAGGAAAAGCCTGGATCGGAACTATTACAAATACCATAGATATTTTCTGAAGAACCTGTAAGTTATCCACTTTTCCAGATTAGCATGTCTCTCCAATGTATTTGGCCCTTTAGTTTGTTATCTCAGAATTACTATGATTTACTGAGTTATTGACCATGTTATATGCACTGTTTCTAGTGCTTCCCCTAAATATCCAATTAAATCTACACAGAAGACTGATCAGACAGTGACTATTTACTTCCCATTTATTGGAAGTGAGTCCTAAAATCGGCAACTTATTTAAGTCCACAGCATTCTTATGTCACTTGTCCATCTTCCCACATTATTTCCTATATTCCCCTATATTGCCATCAGAACCCTTAGAGAACTGTAATTGTATTATGAACTGACTTGGCAATTCCATATTTCAGATTACACACAAATAATTATTGTAAATCCAGAAACCTGGGGATTTATAAGTAGGCATTTATACCAGCTGTATTTACTATAGAAATACTAGAAACAGGACAATTCCAGGGATAATGAAATGTGCTTGGGAGTTTGACATGGTTAGACCTGTATTTAGAGATTAGCTCACCCAATGACAATATAGGTGACCAATGAAAATTTAACTAATTTCTCCAATCCTCAATCCATCTTCTAATTAATAAAGAAATGCCAGACTCCTCATCATGTTTCAGTGAAATTAGGGTATGTATTTCAAGCAAACATTCCAGTGACTGAACAAAATAAATAGTATATAAATGATATTAATAATTGCTTAGTGGCCAGCAATAAGAAAATGGTAAGAAAATTACCTGCTCATAAACTTCAGAGTAAGGGGAGACATTAGAAATTATCTAGCCCCAAACCTTACATGCCTTAAATTTTATACTATACTCTAAATCTAAGCTGATGCAGTGACTATAATATAGGGTTTCATTTTCCTGTTGTAGCAGTTTGGCATTATTTATGAATTCCAAAACTAGATATTGGGCTATGTTTTTGAACTGGTCTTTTCCTTTGGGCATATTAGTTTATATTGGATTCAGAGGATATGCTTTTACTTGATTAAATAATGATTAAAGATTTGATTGGGCCACATCAGTATAATGTTGAGTCCTTGCCCCCTTGGTAGGCAGGACTCACAGAGAAACTGCACTGGGGAGAAGAGAGGTTGGAGTTTTTGAGCTGGAGCCCTGGGAAATAAGCACACAGAGGAGCTTGGTCTTGAGGAAGGAGAGATGAGCCATTCGACTGATAATCTACAGCTGGCCTTGTGGAGAGAACAAAGCAGCTGAGCCTGGAGAGAATTGAGGCCCAGGGAGGGAGACAAAGCCTAGAAAGCCTGACCATGGAGCGTTAAGAGGAAGAGGACGGCTGAATGTTGGCAGCCATCTTGCTCCAACACATGGCAATAGACTGGGGAGGGAAGTAACTTAACTTTACGGCCTGGTAACTGTAAGCTTCTACCCAAAATAAAAACCCTTTATAAAAACTGACTGATTTCTGGTATTTTGTATGAACATCCCCTTGGCTGACTAATACACCTGGGTTAAAATTATTCTGCAGTGTAGTAACCAACAATTCTGTGACTTGGGCAGTGGATAGAGGATACCAGGAAGGTAAAAGGACTTGAGCTTAAGTTTAAAATATTCCTTTATAAGGTTTATTTTATAAAACCATGCATACAACCCTGATGTTTCTTAATCCAACTCTTCTTTCCCATATCCCTCATATGCCTTAGATTAAGTTCTTCTATGAATTAGAGGTGTTCTCTGTAAGTCTTTTACCTACATTACCTGAATTTTGAAAATAAAAAAGATGGAAAGTTAAGAAACTAGTTGAGGGGATATTTCAGTTTTAATTTTTTTAAAATAATATACCCTCTTTCACTAATCATTTGTGATAGCTTACAGGAATACAATTAAATAAAATGAAAAACATGAGGCAAGCATTTTGGGATTAGAAAAACTGATTCTAAGATTTTCCTCAAAGTAGGCAGAGAACATAATCTCAGCATGAATTTAAGGGAAACCAACCAGGAACTGGGGATTTGAGGACTTTTAGGGAAAGTTAATTCAAACATAGTGATATATAATCAAACAAAATAAGGTGCCAAATGCTCATTTTCTGAAGGTGGGGCACTGGTGCATTGCAGTAGGTGATATGGCATAGAGGTTCAGAGTCCAGACTCTGGCTCTAGGCTGCTTCAACCACTTATTAGCATGGTGACCTTGGGACAGTCATCTCACTTTCTTTACTACAGTTTTCTAAATGTAAGATGTAGATTAAAATAGCATCTATCTCACAGAAGTTGAGCTGAGAATCAAATGAATTAAAAGAGCATTTGACACATAGTGCTATCTATTTTTATTATCTCTGAATATCAAGAGTGGTACTTCACAGTGATATCACCTTGGGCTGTGTGGATATTTCAGGCATATTACATCATTTTTATGATCTACTGCCATTTATTCCTTTTCTATTTAAATATAAAATAATTAGATAGATATAGATATTGATAAAGATATAGATATATTTAAAGCAGCACAGATAAAGAAACTCTCATAGTATATTAAGTGAGCTTTCCAGAGGTTAGAAGAGATCAGAGAAGAGGCACATGAGGCAGGCGCTTAGTTTTCAACCCATTTTGTTCCTTCAAACCACAATGGTGGTTTGTACCATTAGGCAATGGAGCTTCAGTTGAGAAGTGACTACACTGAAGTTCCAAAAATCGCCTGTTCATATGCCCTGGATCAAGGAATGCATTTCACCCCTTGTCCCAGTCTCTTAACAGCTATGACAATCTTGAACTTGAAGAGATCAGTCCTCCCCAAATTAATATATACTTTTAAAAGTATACTAAGTACCTTTTTATTTTATTTTTTTTTAGGTGGTACCAGGGATTGAACCCAAGACCTCCTACATGGGAAGCAGGCACTCAACCACTGAGCTACACCTGCTCCCAGTATACACTTCTTTTTTTTCAGGTACCTGGGCCTGGGATTGAACCCAGGACCTCATATGTGGGAAGATGGCCCTCAACCACTGAGCTATATAGGTTCCCCCAAGTTGGTTTTTCATTTGTTTGCTTGTTTATTTGTTGTTGTTTTTTTTTTAGGAGGTAGCAGGCTTCAAACATGGGACTTCGTTCATGGGAAGCAGGTGGTCAACCACTTGAGCTACATCCATTCCCCCAATATATACTTTTGATGCATTTCCAATCAGATGTTTTTACGGACTCTGATGAACTAATAAGTAATTATCCAGGAAGAGTCAGGACCATTCTAAACAAGTAGAATATAGAGAGAAGGTGGACACTCCCTAATAAATATCCAGATTGATTATAAAATCTTATTTGTCAATGAATATAAAAATAGATCATTGAGACAAAATATAGAGCCCAGAGGCCACATCAGTGCTTACTTGTAAGTGCTCACTACTTACACATCCAAATCTCCCAATTTCAAAGTATTCATACTTTGAAATTGCATTTTAAAAAGTCTCTTGTTTTACTCACAAAAAAGCATCCCTTTTAAAAAGAGAGATAAACATACTAGATAATACATGACACAGAAAGGAAGCCACCTGATATTCCCACTGAAATGTCGACACCTCCCCAGTCCAACCCCAACACATACACAGAGAAAGTTTCATTGTTCACAATTTTAAAATTAAATCCTAAGAGACTCTGAGAAGTAGAAATTGTATTTGTTTACCTAATGTGTTGGAAACCACAGAATTGTTAATTGGTATAATCTATACTCTTATACATGAAGTAATATTGCCTCTTCTCTGCATTCTCAGATTTCTTATACCCTTTTCTGTACTCTATCAATGCACATATGGAACTCAATATTTATTTGGTGAAATATTACAGGATATTGTCTAAAAAGGAAAAAAATGATGGATATGAGCATATTTATACCAGCCCTAGAGTAGAAACAATCTGAATAGAAAAAGGCAATGGAGTGACTTTGAGTTGCAGTGGCAAGTGGATCTACACATAGAGCTCAGCTCTTCCCCTTTCCAGCTATGTGCCATGGAGAAGATAGGCTACACACTGGGAGAAAATAGCAATTACTGAGACAAAACTATTTAGTTGGAAGTGTCTGGCCCATATTAAGTGGTCACTCTGGAGCAGCTCATACTAACATCTCCTGGGCTAGCACCGGGCTAGCAATGTTCTCTCACACCTAGTCCTGGTCCAGGAGCCGACACATAGATGTCAGGGTCACGTCGAAAACTACGGATGGAGCAACCCTTATCCGGCTTTCCCAGTCCTTCGCCCTCCTGTGGAACCTTCGAAAGTATCTATCCACCTTGCCAGCCAGATGGTTTTTCGTAAGATAAATCTAATCAACACACCTCCTAAAACACTTCACTTCTTCCCGGATCCCGCTCATTGGGTCGCTTCCCCTATCACGCGCTGTCACGGTTCCATGAACTCTTAACGCCTAGAATCGACCCAAGTGTAATTAGACTTTTCAGTCTTTGAGTCTTTGGATAAAATCCGGCTCCCAATGGCCGCTAGGTCCCAGGGCGGACCGTGTGCTCTGGACCTACTCCCTCATCCGGATTCTTAGCAGCGTGTCTCAGAAGGAATCCCAGCCCCTTCCAGCGAGCGCGACCAATGATGTTTTTGTTTGTTTATTTGTTTGTTTGTTTTTGCACCCACGACAGCGCCAGGGACTGTGGTGGGCCCGGGTCGGCTTTTCTCGTATTCTAGATAACTCTGAGCACAGCTCCCAGCGCCCCGAAACCACGGTAAGGCGCCCTCGCTGGGTCTCCCCATCCCAGCTGCGACTGGCACGGTGGGCCCCGCTCAGGTCCGTCTGAGGCTCCAGCCCCTTCCCCAGTCCTCCCTCACCTGTGGCCCGCCGCGGCTCACCTGCAGATGCTTTACTGGGGTCCTGGCTCTGCACCTGGTAGGAGAGGCCCATATATCTTTAGAACGTGGGCGCTGTTGCCGGAACCACCCATTCAGGGCAGAAGGCGCCTCCTTCAGACGGGGAGCACACCAGGTCAGGGGATACAACACCCAAGGTGTCAGTTCACTTAGACCAGAACATGGCCTGGTTCATACTTAAAACCCTGCAGGGAGTTTCCTTTCCTGGGGTCTTTTTTTTTTTTTTAAAGATTCTGGGCAGGGTGAAGGCTATAGTCCCACATGGTAAGGAAGGTGTAGAAGTAGACTTTTATAGGGAGAGCATATAGAAATTTTGGATTTGGGAAAGCAAGGGGTATAATTTTAAAAAACATCTGATGTGTTGAGACTTCCTCTGTAATCTCAAATACTCCCCCCTCCCAGCTACCACTGTAAGTGGTAACAGCTGCTGAATATTGACCTTCAGCCTGAGCTTTGCTTGATCTTATTTATATATCCAGTCACGTCCTTGACAACTCATTAATTTAGTTGTCTACTCACCAATCTTTAAGTGCTCACTTAATAAACTAAGTATTAGAAGCTTGAATCAGAGACATGACAGCCACAATTTCTGAAAGCAGGCAGTGGACAAGCTAGGGAGAAGAGACATCAAGAACGCAATGCAGGTTTTGTCCTGTTTCAAAGTGGATGATGATCTTTTCAAGAGAGAGGATACAGTTTTTCTTTTAATCAGGAACATAAATGCCTGCCTTCATGGTCAGGACCACTTAATATCATTTAGAACTATCTGCTGCAAAACTTTTGAAAAATAAAAATGACATTTATGGTTGTAAAACACAAAGGTAAAATAGTAATAATGCACTGATCTCTAGTTGCCCCTGCAGGACGTGTCCAAACTCATAGAGCTGTACCTTTAATAGTTCTTGGTATATCCTGGAAGTAGTCTGTATATATAGGGTATATGTTCATACTCCCTTTAAAATGAGAGTACAGTTGTTTTTCCAGAACATACTTCTTTCAACTTTGTTCACTTAACATCGCTTAACATATGGCCTTAGGAATTTTTCTATGCCAGGGCAAATATTTTACTTTTTGGGTCAACTTTGAGCAAAAACCTAAATGGAAACTATCATATGAATGTTTTTGAAAAACCAAAAGGATATCCTTTGCAACAATTTGTTACCCTCTCATTTAAAAATAAAAGCTACAATTTATTGACTACTTTACATTACAGGCCCTATGCCACAGGCTTTGCTCAGACATCCAATTGAATCTGCATGAGAATACTGTGTGTAGAAAGGGAGGCACCTTATCCAGGGCTACAAGTTTGGAAAGTCACTTCTCTGTGCTGCCACAACACCGTATCACTTTCAAAATACTTTCACTAATCTCTAATTTTTTACTCCTTGAATGGTAATTCCAGATTTGAGATACCCTCCATAAAATGAAATAGTCAAAGAGGAGGAAAAGAGTGATTTATTAGAAGATCTCCATGCAAGCAGATGCCATCATGTGCCATGCCATGTTGCAGAGAAGCCAAGGATTACCAGCAGCCTTGATGATGTCTTGATTTGGACATTCTCACCAACTCAAACAGTAAGCTAACAAACTCCCATTGTTAATGGTATCTGTTTTGAGCAGCCTAGGAAACTAAAAACACTGCCGTATTATAAACACCTGGCATGGTGTGGTATATTTGTTACAACTGATGAAAGCTCATTCATAATTGTACTATTAACTCTAGTTCATGGTAAAACGTAGGGTTCATTGTGTTGTGCAGTTTTATGGATTTTCTTTTTTAAATTTTGACTCTATTGCCACATATACACTCTAACATTTCTCCCTTTCAGCCCCTATATATATATATGTATATGTATATATATATAATCTCAGTGCTTTTAATTGTGTTCACAATGTTGTACTATCATCACTATCTTCAATTATCAAAACATTTCCATCCTTCCAAATGGAAAGTCTGTACATTTTAAGACTTAACCCTCTATTTCCTAACCTCACTGCATCACAAGGTAACCAATATTCTGGATTCTGGCTCTATGAGTTTGTTTATTCTAAATTCATATCAGTGAGATCATATAATATTTATCCTTTTGTGTCTTGCTTATTTCTATCAACATGAGGCCTTCAAGGTTCATGTTGCTGCATGTATTTGAACTTGATTACTTTTTACAGCTGAATAATATACCATTGTGTAGCAGGATGGAGTTTGAGTGGTTAGAACAAGGGCAGGGTTTCTTTTCTTCATTTATTGTATTGCCAGTTCCTAGAATAGTGCATGTGAAAGAAGCCTGCCTGAAAAGCCTACATACTGCAAGATTCCAAGTACATGACATTTTGGAATGAGCAAAGCTATAGAGACAATAAAAACATCAGTGTTTACCTGGGATTCGTGGGCTGGGAAAGAGGGATTGATATGTGGTGCACAGGAAATTTTAAGGCAGTTGAACTATTCTGTATAAAATTGTAGTGGTGGGTTCATGGCATTATGCATTTGTCAAAACCCTTAAAACTTTACAACACAAAGAATGAACCCTAATGTAAACTATGGACCTTAATAATAATGTATCAATATTGGTTCATCATTTGTAATGAAACTACCACATTAATGCAAGATATTAGTAAATGGCAAAACTGTAAGAAAGAACTTTTTCTGCTATCTGCTTAGTATTTTGTAAACCTAAAACTACTCTTAAAAAAATAGAAAGACCAGGTAACCACGTGTAATTTGTGATCAATAAAGAACATTATTGGAATAACTGGGGAAATTTGAATACAGACCTTATATTTGATAAGAAGATAACAGTATTATATTGGTTTTTAGTACATTTATACAAGAGCAAGCCCTCGTCCTTATGAGATATATGTTGGAGTATTTACCCACACAATGGATCAACATAGAAAAAAAAGTTACATATAAATGAAAAGTGATAAAACAAATGGGGTAAAATAGCAACAGTTGAATCTAAAAGTATATATATTGTGTTCATTATACGCCTCTTCATTTGTGTAGCATAAAATTTTTCAAAATGAAAAGATTTTTTAAGGCAAGAAAAAATTTCCCAATCTTTCCTTTAAAAGAGAAAATATTTTATCTTCAAAAATTATTATTAAAGACATGACATATTAGAGATTAGTAATGTAAGATATTAAATGTCAGTGCCTTGATAGATATATACTTCGAAAAGAATATGCAATGCATCTTCTTTTTCTTTTATTTTCACATTCATAATTCTGTTTTAATGACAAGAAATAACTTGTTTTCCATAATACTTAATTAGTTAATTTTCAATTTCTTGCTTATACTTCTGAATATTCTACTGGTGTACAAAATTGATAAATGTTTAGAAAATTGAACCAAATTAGTTTTTAGTTATATGACTGGTGCATGAATTTGATGAGAAAGTAAGTGTGATAGAAGCAATTTAAAGAGGATAAAGCTAGTTCAAACTAAAAAAAACAAAAACTAGCAAGATATGTACTAATATCTCATCTCATTTATGATTTTTAAGACAAAATTTTGTATACCTCTACGTTAAAAAAATGAAAAGAAAAAAAAAGATTCAGAAACATATACCAAAAAGTCAATGGGAGTTACCAATGGTGAGGGCGATGTAATTGTGTTTTAGGGATGGTTAGTAGGGTGGGGAAAGTATACGGAAGATGAAAAATGGATCTGTAATTATCTGTACTGTTTAAAATTTTAGATAGGAATTTTTCTATATGTGATTAATAATAATTTCAAATATATTAGGTTAACTAACTTGCCACGCTGCATGTATAGAGTATTATTTCCATGGTTTTTGCTACTCAGAGAGAAAGTATTCATATTCATTGATTTTAAGGCTTGTTTTATTTTTGTTTGGTTGTTTTCGGGACCTTGGCAGTTCGTTGTATTTTGCCAATAGCTCTCAAAGAGCCAGTTTCTTAATTTTTAATTTTCCTCTTCATCCTCATTCTTTTTCATTCTCCCTCACCAACAGATGTCACATTAATACTTGATAAATTATTTTCACTATGTTTGTATCCTTGAAAAATTGGAAGTGTCCTTTGTGTCCCCTGGTTGATTGGTAACTACTACTGTTTACTACCATACTTGTTTTATCTACATAAAACATACCTGAATTATTCAACTGCAATTTGTGTAGGGCTGTGTTTGTAATTACTGAAATCCAGGACTGTTATGAGTTTGTACAGTACCGAATGTATATTGTATTGGACTTAATAAGCTAGAAATCATTTGTGTTCCTTTGTCTACAATATGCCAGTATTTACGAATAACATCTTTCATTTTAGGTACTTGATTTTATTTTTTTCTGAACAGCATAATACTGCAAAACCATAACATGATTTCCTACGGATTTCCAGTATAGAGAATACTATATTTACATGAAGAAAACTTATATTTTCCCTGTGAAATTATTTAAAACCACTTTCTATTTATATAAGGTAACTGGGCCCCATGCCAGATGCTTGGAACCTTGAAAGGTGAGACATACTCCCCTCTTTCATAGAGTTAGAGTCTTGAAGAGGAGACAAGCTAGTAAACAAACAACGTTGTCTCTTCCCCATGTCGATGGAGGACTCTGGTGAGAGTATAAGCCTCTCCTATGTTTTCCAGAAAACATCCTCCTGAATTGTATGCTGTCAAACTTGTTTAAGATTATAATGTAGAATCCCTGTGGGGTATTGATGAGGGCTAATCCTGTGGTCCTTCAGAAAGGTATCAGTTTTTCAGAGGCATAAGGCAGGGTTGGGGTGCAGGCCTTAGCTCAGGCTTCTCCTCCACACTTGAAAGAAGAAACCATGTCCCACTGCAGAGTTCTTCATTATCCCATGTGGGAGGAAGGGTATGTGGAGGCTGCATTTTGAGGTTCTGGATAGGACTTACCTGGGTTGTAAACTAGCTATGCCTCTCTTAACATCATGGCCCCCAGTTAACCCATCCATAATCAGGATAAGCTTTGCCCAGGCCCCTGGATTCCCAGAAGAGCCTCTGTTCTTGCCTCTCACTCAGTGTGCACTGTGAGTAACAAACAATCACTGTGTGGATACGGACCTACGATTCCATATAATCTAGGTTAGCTCCATTCATCCACCACTCATCAGAGATCAGAGATCTCAGGACTTATAAACCCAGGAAGCTGTGAGATGGACAGGCTGGAAATGGGGAAGGGAGTGAGTAGATATGCTGGACCTCAGAATGGCAGCCCGCGGCTGAATAAGGACATGATTTATTGAGGGCCCACAACTTTACTCCTGTACTTTACCAGTTTATGGACAGAGGGATGATGGGACTGACTTTCTCTCCTCACATCACCAATAAAAAAAAGGATTTTAGCAACTTTGGCTTCCATCAGACAGGCTTAGCCATGTGGGGGTGTCTCAGGAAGCTGCTGACCTGAAAGCCACTGCATGCAGAAGTGCTACAGTTCTCCAGAATGTCTTCAAAAGAAAATCCCTTTAGACTCCAGAGAGCCTCTTTGGTTTTGGAGGATGGAATCTGCCTTCCAAAGATTTCTCAAATTAGTTTTCATTTATCAGTGAAAGTTCACAGGGGAGAAGATTGCGAAGCCCTATATTAAGGCTGAGCCTTTAAGAAAAGTGTCAAATTATAAACATGCCTACTTTTGTCGGTCTTTATTATCTACCCAATTGAATTTTCACAAATTTATATTTTTAAAGGGTAATCTCTGTAAAGATTGTTGGTACCATACAAGAAAATATTTGGTCTTAAATTTAGCAAACAGTTATGAATTCTATTTCACCTAGTGAGCAATTTGCCAAAAATAAATTATAATGTTTTTCAATTTCTGAGAGCTCAGGGAATGTTTCCCATAGTAAGCAAAGTGTAAGGGGCCAAGAGATGACCTGGATGAGAGTTCTTTGCAAAAGCTCTGTGGCAGGAAAATGCCATGAGCTGAGTGAGGGGAGGAAGGAGGATGGTGAAAGATGAGCCTGAGAATATGTGGATACCTTTGGGGACATGTACACATTTTGTCTTTTTCCATTTTATGAAAATTGCTGCATTGTTTTAAATTGCATGAATTAAAATGCCCTTGAAAACAGAAAATGTGTAGGGGAATGGACAGAGGTGAGTACAGTGAATGGGAGTAAAGGATTGAGGCTCTGCAGCGTGATGGGTAGAGAGGGTAATGGTGATAACTTGGAATCAAAAAGAGCTGGG